>CAUYQG010040733.1:0-20515 GCA_963574415.1 Tarsius wallacei
TTATCACATAGATTAACAAGTCACACCTGTGACCTTCACACAGCAATTTGCAACTAGCTGGGGTAAAACAACATTTTCAAGGTTTCTTAGCCACAAGTTGGCCTGACTAGTTTTCCACAATGTTACACCTGGTGTTTACAATCTGCATCAATTATTCTCGGTCAGGGAGAATGAGCTTCAATGTTTGCAAAACAAAAGGCCTCCTGGGCTCAAGTCACCTAAGTACAATCTCTAACCAGAATTACAAACCTCCTTAACAAAGGGAAGTAAAGCCAAGGTTGCTCTAATATTTATGTGATTGTTAATTTCTTAAGCATAATATACCACATGTAGAAATTAAGAAATTAAGTAAATGTAATTTTTGCATTGGCACTTTTCCTAAAAATACAAACTGTGGCTTCTCAAATTTCTCCAATTAGTCACCAATCAGAAGAAATAAAATCTTACAAGTGATTATCTACTCGCACATGATATTTAAAATCTCTTACTATAATTTCCTGGCAAGGCCAGTGAGTTCCCTGACAAACATTAAATCGAGCACCTTCTAATTTTTTACAATTTTCCCAACTACAATGTTTAATCAAGTGATTGCGTGGTCTAATACCAGGAGGTCGGGGACATGGAAACCTAGGGAGGAGTTCAAATGAAGGGAAGGGAATTTTTTTTTTTTTTTTGAGTTGGAGTCTCACGCTGTCACCCAGACTGGAGTGCAGTGGCCGCTCCCGGCCACCGCAGCCTCAACCTGCTGGGCTCCGGCGATCCTTCCGCCTCAGCCTTCCAAGTAGCTGAAACTACAGGTGCGCGCTACCAAACCCGGCTAATTTTTGATTTATTGTAGAGATGAGGTCTTGCCAAGTTGCCCAGGTGGGTCTCGAACCTGCGGGCTCAGGCAATCTGCTCACCTCAGCCTCCCAAGGCACAGGATTACAGGCTGAGCCACCGAGCGAGGCTAGGTAATTTTTTCATGAATTCCCCTCTTGCCTTTTTGCAAGGGGTAGTGGAGGCATGAGTGGAATTTTGCTTTCCATCCTCAGATTGTACAGAACTTTTCGGCTGCACTAATAGCAAAAGTAGAAGAAGCAAGGGTCTCAGCTGCCCAGTTTCGCTTTGCGACCCAGGATCTTCAGCCCCCTGGACTTTGTCAGCAGGCAGGCCTCCATGGCTGGCTCCCAACAATCGACCTCCCATACGACCCCAGAATCTCCCCACTGGGAATGTATGGAAAAACTCAAATCACTCTATGAAAAAGATACCTGCACACGCATGTTTATTGCAGCATTGTTCACAATAGCAAAAACATGGAACCATCCGTGCTACCCATCAAAAGAGGACTGGATAAATAAAATGTTGTACATGTACATGATAGAATATTCTGCAGCCATAATGAAGGACAAAATTTTGAACTTGACAGCAATTTGGATGGACTTAGAGTCTGTAATACTGAGTGATCTATCACAGAAACAAAGAACTAGCTATCACATGTTCTCACTCATAAGCGAACCTTGAACAATTATCGTCATACTATAAGAAAAGAATTGGCAGTAGTGGGAATCTGCCGGGGGATGTGGGGGCATACCTCATCAACAAGGATACCTGCATAGTAAACATTTGTATACCTAACACTGAATTATGTCTCATATCTTTAAAATAAAAAATTTTTAAAAGTAATAATTTTAAAATCCTGAATTTTAAAATAATAAAATAAAATAAGTATGCTAGAAAAAAAGGAAAAATCTGCCCTACTAGTTTTATGAAGCTAGTATAATATTGATTATAAAATCAGAATGAAAAACAATACCAAATGAGGAAATTATAAACTCACTTGATTTATGAACATAAATGTGAAAATCAAAACAAAATTTTAACTTACCAAATCAGATACCAAAGTTTTAAAAATTCATGATGACTAAGTAGTTTATCCAGAAACTCTGAGGATGGTTTAACAACAGAAATTCTATGAATATAAAGTGCCACATTAATAGACTAAGCCAGGGGTCCTCAACCCCCGGGCCATGGACCAGTACAGTCTGTGACCTGTTAGGAACCAGGCTGCACAGCAGAAAGTGAGCAGTGGGCAGTGAAGCAAAGCTTCATCTGTGTTTACATCTGCTCCCCATTGCTCGTATTACTGCCTGAGCTCAGTCTCCTGTCAGATCAGCATTGGCATTAGATTCCCATAGGAGAGCGAACCCTATTGTGAACTGTGCACGCAAGAGATCTAGGTTGTGCTCTCCCAATGAGAATCTAATGCCTGATGATCTGAGCTGAAGTTGAGGCAGTGGTTTCTAGTTCTGGGGAGTGGCTACAAATATAGATTAAAATTAACAGTGAGGTTGACTGCCCTAAATTTGATCCAAAAGCAGAAATAACAAGCCCCATAGAATAAATATAGAGAAGTAGTTGGACCCCCCCAAAAAAGAAGCTTTATGACTACAAACCACATGCAGTAATTACTGGAGATGATTGTTTCATTATTTGTCACCATAATCCTGGTAGGTAGATATTTTTGTGAGTTTAATGTTAAATCCACACAGAGAGAAACTCCTGCTTGCAGAAGTTTAGATATTTGTACATTTCGCAGAGTAGAGAAGAGGTAGAGATGGAGAGAAAGCCCTGGCTTTCTTTTACTTGTTAGCAGAATGTTTAAGCTGACTCCAGGTGCAGGTGGTTCTTTTTTGTGTAATGACCACTTTTCCTTTGGGTAGGTACCAAGTCGTGGGCTTGCTAGATCAAATGGTAGGTCTACTTTTAGTTCTTTGAGAAGTCTCGATACTGATTTTCACAGAGAGTGTCCTAATTTGCATTCCCACCAACAGTGTATAATTGTTTCCTTTTCGTGGCATCTGCCCCAACATCTATTTTTTTTTTTCTTTTCAATAATGGCCATTCTGACTGGTTATCACAGCACAATTCACAGTAGCAAAGATGGGGAATCAACCTAAATGCCCATCAAATGATCAGTGAATAATGAAAATGCTATGTGTGTGTGTGTATGTGTGTGTGTGTGTCATAGAATACTACTCAGTCATAAAGAAGAATGAAATAATGTCTTTTGCAGCAACTTGGATGGAATTGGACACCATCATCCTAAGTGAAGTAACACAGGAACAGAAAATCAACCACCACATGAACTTATAAGTGGGAGCTAAGCTAAGAGTTTGCAAAGGCATGTAGTAGAATGGTATAATAAACGGTGACTCAGAAGGGGGTGAGAGGGAAGAAGGAGAGATGAAAAAGTCACCTTTTGGGTACAATGTGCACTAGTGGGGGTGATGAGTACAATTTTAAAGCCCATACTTCTTTACCACTATACAAAGTATCCGTGTAGCCAATCAAAAGCCAATTGTACCCCTAGAGCTATTGAAATAAAAAACAAAACAAATTAAAAAATAAAAAACAGAACATTTAAAACTCTAAGCTTAAGCTAGCATGTCTCCTCTGGCTCCACATCAGAATATGCTCTACACAGATGCTCTGTGTAAAGTACCCCTTTGTTCTAATAGTCTTGAGTTGAATCCCTTTTAAATTACCCCAAACAAAATATTCTCATGCAGGCTTCTACTTCTGTCTCCTGCCATTCAGTGGCTTAGATCTGCCATCGGAAGGGAGGGCCGGTTCCTCCTCAGGAGCCTTCTGCTCCCTCTTGGCCCTGCAACCTCAGGCACTCAGTCCCTTGCCTGGGGCTCCATCATACCTGTGCAGCCCCAGTGAAAAAGTTCCCTAAACATCAGGGGACATAAATCATCCAAGGACTGCACTGACGCCCTCTTGGTAGATGCAAAAGAGACAGAATTCTCCTTCCATTCCTTTTCCTACTAACAAGATGGAGCAGTTCTCCAAAGAGATCCTCCTTACAAGTCCATGCCCCATTCGACTCTTTTCAACTTGTTAGTATTCTTCTTGTTTTGACATTGCATCTGGCAAACTTGCTGAACTTTTTAATTAGTTCTATCTGTTTTATTCCTCTATTAATTCTATTGAGTTTTTCCATTTGTATCCTAATATCTGCAAATAATGATGTTATCTCTTCACTTCCAATCTTTTTATATTTTTTTCTTTTCTTATACATTGGCCAGGCCTTCCATTATTGTGTAAATTATCAACATTCTTGACTTCTTTCCAATCTTTTTAAAACATTTATTTTATTTTAAAGATATGAGGTACAACTCAGGTTAGGTATACAAGTGGTCATTGTACAGGTAAAGTTTGGGGCTCCCTTTGGTCCCCACTTTGCCTACCTTCTTCCCAGTCTTAAAGGAACATCCATATAGGCTTCCTGCACCCAGGACCAGTTTCATAGGCTACACACAAGCTGTGATTTAATGTTTTGCTGTCACTGTCTTATCATCATAATAATATTTGAAAGAAAGGATTCACAGTGCATTGGGCACTGCAAATTATGTAAGTGGTCTTGTCTAGACAATGGTAGTGATGGTTATAAAACAAAATATATAACAGTCAGCAAAATGGCATTTCTACTCAGGGGGCTTGCCTTATCTGGCTAGGAAAATGTCTTTTTATTGACACACCAGAGCTGTATTTGCTGTATTTTCATTCTTCTTGCTAAGTAGCATTCTGTATAACAGGCTGTTTTGTCCTTAAAAAAAAAAAAGTCCATGCGCTTCAGCATGGATAAATTTTAAGGGACTTTGTGCTAAACATAATATAGAGTGGGCCATGAGAACTCAGTTTTTCTTATTACTTCAGAAATCAAATCATTCCAAGTTGAATTATCGGAAGAGTGCAACCAAGATGGTGAACATGGAAACCATTACAGAAGACAAAGACCGCTCCGATACTCCCTGGGGAATTAGTAATTTTTGCTTTTTCTGGGAAGCAAATGGGTTTAACCAAGTATGGCTGCGGTCCCAGTCCTCAGGGCAGTCACACTAAGCTCTTGCGCCCTTTCCTGTGCCACGTTCATAATATTCCTGTGAAAAGTCACTTCTGGTCCAGGAATTATGCTTACTTGAATCTATGAGAAACTGAAGAGGCACTGGCCCATTAATGGTTTCAATGAGGTAAGACAGCACGCGCCCCAGGGGAAGGACTGAAAGGGGTCAAACTCCTCCCCTAAGAGTTGGTTTCCCGGCCCAGCCTTGGAGCTTGGCAGCAGGTTGTGGACCAGCCCCTCTGGGTCTCCGCTTTGCTCAAAGGAGTTGAGATAGCACAAAGGTCCACATCTTGTCTGGTCAAAAGTATTCCCACCTTTGGTGGAGGGCTGGAAGTTGAAACACTGTCTCGAATGAGAAATGAGAGAGAATAAAAACAAACAAACAAAAGCTCTAACCAGCTGACATGAATCAATTTAAGCCTCTCCCATAAAGGGGAGTCATCTCTACATCTGGCAGTTCTAGAACATAGACTAATTGTCCTTTAAAGGGAGATTGAGAATGGGGTTTGCTCAGCCCAGAAACAAATACTGGGGGCCACAAAGGGCTGTGGTACAAGGGAGACTTCACATGTCTGACCTGCGGAGGGTAAAACCAGGGAATGAGTTTCAGCTCATTATAGGAAACGACTCTCTACCCAGAGCCCCGCTGAAGCTCAGTGATTCACACAGTGCAACTGTAGACGTATTTGGAGGCCTTCAAACTTTAGAAACGGAAATATTAACAAACATTTCAAAAAGCCCACTATAAGTGAAAAGCTCTTTGAAACCTTGCCAACTCTACACACCTACGTAATTAGCACCAAGATTCCTAACCCCCTCCCCAGCAAGTCCCTGTACTTCCTTCCAGCAAGACCCTCTTTGAAGGGTAACATTTATTCCACCTTCTAACAACATCCACTGGTCTCACCTGTTCTGTACTTTATACAAATGGAATCAGATGCTTGGATCCTTTTTCGCTTCTGGCTTCTTGGCTTCTGGCTGTGTTTGTGAGTCACTCACACTTTTGCTGGTGACTGTAAATAACTTGTTCTCATTATGTTAATATAGCGTTATTTATGTATATAGTCTACTACTGGTAGGCATCTGGGACGTTTTCAACTGAGGGGCTACTATAAAGAATGCTGCCCGAGTATTTGGTAAGTATGCTTATTTCTCTCTAACATATACCTAGGAGTGGAATTGCTGATTGTAGGGTATTGTACATTGAGTTTTAGCAAATACCACCAACAACTTTCTAAACTGTCCATACCAATTTACATTCCCTCCAAAATTGTAGGAGTTACAAGACTTTGCAGCCTCCAAAATGCTTTCAGAGTTTGCCCAAGAGAATATCTGAAATGTGGCCATTAGAGATGTCTCCCTATGGCATAAGCCTGTGCCCCTACCTGTCAGTCATTTACACCAAGTAGGAGAGACTTAGCAAGGGATCAACATCAGAGCAGCAGAACATTGCGTACTTACTGGTAGGAAAAGGAGACAGGGCTGGCAGGTAGGCCAGTGGGCCTGCCTCAGTGGCTCACATCCCAGCTGAAGCCCTGAGGCTAAACCACTTCTGCTGTCACCTGTAAGATTTACAGGTTTGGCACTTGTCCCTCAGGCTTTGCTTGACCACTGAGCAGAAACCCGGTCCCCCACATTCCCTGGGGAGGAAGAGAGAGCAGTGTCGGAGTCCCCAGTTCCCAGGGGAGGAGTGGAGCCCCCAGCCATGCAGCCCCTTGGTTCCCTCAGCTTCTCTGTTCTGGTCCATAGCCCTATCTCCCCCGACTCATCCCCCAACCTTCTCTACTTTTCTCCAAAACAGGAATTATTTTTCACATTTTCTTTCCAAGTCCAAAAATAGGAAAGAGAAGGGAACATCTAATCTGGTCCAGCTGCTGGTTTGCTACTTAACAAAGATTTTTTTACAGTAATTTTCTCTCTGGTTTTCCCTCACATCTGCACAATCTCCTGCCTCCTACTCCCTCCCACACACACCCTTCACAAAACCACCCTCTCTAAAATCCAGAGAATGTATTTTCCTCAGCTGCCCATAACTGGTATCCACCCAAATGGAGGGGCTCCATTTCAGAAGTGCCAAGCCAGCATGCCGGCATTTTCACCTCCTGCCTGTGTGCATTCTGGTTGAATCACCAGCACATCCACTCCAGCACATCTCACTCCAGGTGACATCCTGGCCTCTGGCATCACAGCCTTACTTTCTGACAAGTTTAGAGGGTTGGCAGATGTGGTAAGGACCCCAAATATGTAGCTTCAGTGAATTGGCATGCTGTGCAGTGATCACATTTCTTTGTGAATTATTAATACCATGTTCTAAACTAAACTCATGCATTCATTCACTTATCTAACAACTGACAGTTCCTGAGTGCATAACGTATGGCAGGCTTGGTGTGCGATGCTGGACTACAGCAGGCATATCTTTGCCACATTGCTTGTGTTGGGGAAGTTCATGTTGGAGGCTGGTAAAGGCAGCTTTAGGACTGGGTGCAAAGTCTTCCATATAGTCATATAACATGTCATGCAAACTGGGACTCTTCTGACATTGAAAGTTGCCACTAAGAAGTATGCTGAAACAGCAGGCATGAACTAAAACTGTCCTGGGCAAATGGAGACAAATGAGATCCCTGTTAATAGGGATAAGCATTTTGTCCATCGCCTAGGGCACTCACATTGACAAAAGCGATTTCCAGCCTAGTTGCAATGGGAGTCGAAGTGATAATTCTCCCAGAATTCCCAGGGACTCCCTTTCTAATGTGGTTCCCACTGTAGCCAAATCCATGGACAGAAAGGAGCAGATTTCTGGTCCCAGCAATGCCTCGCCCCAACTTCTCACGCCACCATCCACTGCAGATGGGTAGGAGATGGGACCAGTTTGTTACCCTCTGCTTTACTCAGTGCCTTTACAGTTATCTTTTGTGTCATCTCAAGTCAAATACAAGAATCTCTGTCCCCAAATGCTTTATGAGCCTACAATTTAAAATGCCACACTTTGTCTAAGAATATGGACTTTTTTCAGTGCAATCTCTAAAATTTCTGTTAGGAGGCAGTTGTAAAAATCACACTTGGCCAAACAGTACTGAGAAGGAGTCATCACATTCAGATGCATTTCCCTGGAAAGCTTCTGGGAAGGCTTTTCATTAAGAGGATAGAGGTAGATTATCTAACCTTTGGTTGAAGAGTATCTAGTGACAGGATTTTTCTCATTTTTCAGCATATAGACTCCCTCTGAAACTTTCACTTTCCCTGCCCCAGTTTCTGCTCCAGGCCTGGAAAGAGAGAGAAACTCAGAAAGAACAGAAAATTATATCCATAGGGAATTATTAACACAGTCAAGTTTTGAAAGAGGGCAGTATGCCTTATCTATCTGTGTATCTCCAACTACCAGCATCATCAGCACTCAATAAATGTCTGTTGAATGAAATATGAATACGTAAGAAAAAGAATGAATGAAAAAGAAATTAGATTATTTTGCTTGGTGTTGGAGAAGCAATGAGAATAAATCCCTAAAAAAGTCAACTTGGGGTGATGTCTCCAAAGCAAATGAGAGACAGAAACGGGTGCCATGATTTCATAGGTTGATTATTGATCTAGGTGTCTCCATATGTCTCTGTAAGGGGTGTGCTGGCTAGGATGAAGCCATGGTGGTGCTAGAAGGCATAGATTCAGGCTTCTTTGTAGCACACACAGTTGGTAAATCTGAGAAGTTTTTGTAGGGAGCAGCTATTGTCTTTGCCTGGCCCGCGTCCATTCTCCCTACTATTGCTGAGAGCTCATCCATTTTACTTTGGTAGAGTCACTTCTCTCACCTGCTCTCAGCCCATGTGATTTAGGTAAGATCATACTTCCTAGCTAGTTACGGTCATGTGACCTAGATATGGCCAATCCAAATCACAACGATCACTTTAGAGACAGAGGCATGACCTGGTCTGGCTCAGGAAAGATCAGTCCCTGCATGTTTGCTGTGACTGTGCAGAAAGAGGCATGGTTGTCCCGTTCTGGTTGCTACGCTGGAATAGTGTCAGCTTGCGGCTGCTGGTGGCAGCCATATTTGCCACTAAATAGAAAAAGACTAAGATGAGCTAATAAATTCTCTTTCTGTTTTAAATAAGATTAGATTGATGTTTTGTTTCTTGAAGCTGAGAGCAAGTCATGACAAAGGCATGCTTTCTGTGCTCTGAGGGCCTAAAACCATCCAGGGGGTACTCTGGTCCTTGGTCAGTAGTTTTGCCAACTCCCTGTTGTCCACACTGGATGATGAATTAGGAGACACTGAGTTAGGGACCAGAGGAATTTTGTCAAGCTGTCCCCTTGTGTGTGGGCTTCTCGAAATTTCCCACTGAGCCCTTCTTGGTACCCAGCACAATGTTCTTGCAGGCAGTGCATCAGCATTCTGAGAATGGAACCCACTCTTCCTGGTGAGGACTGAGTTTCCAGGTTGGTCTCAACTAATCCAGGAGTCAGTGGCTAGACTTCATTGCTGTGGGGCCACTGAGGTGCTACCCTCATGCCTGGGCAGCTGGTCTTGGTCAGTACTGTTCAAAGTGCCCCTCCACAAACTATTTGTTATTGATCCATGATGAGATAGGAGCTTGCATCATAACATATATCAATATGCCTTCATAAGGAAAGTTTTTCTAGGAAAAAAAAACTCTTTTTTTGGGGAGTTGGAGTCTCACTCTGTCATCCAGGCTAGAGTGCAGTGGCACACTCACAGCCACCCCAGCGTCAACCTGCTGCGCTCTGGCGATCCTTCCACCTCAGCCTTCCAAGTAGCTGGAACTACAGGTGCGCACTACCATACCTGGCTAATTTTTTATTTTATTGTAGAGACGAGGTCTCGCTAAGTTGCCCAGGCTGGTGTCAAACCTGTGGGCTCAGGCAATCCACTAGCCTCGGTGCCCCAAAGTGCTGTGATTACAGACTGAGCCACCGATCCCGCCCAAAGAAAAGCTCTTAATGAATGATTGTTTTACATGATGGCATAAGCTCCTTGAGGGTCATCAAAGAAATAATTCATGGATTAGCAGTAGTTTATGACCACACATGCAGTGACACTGGCTTAGACCTCCTCAGGTTCCCACAGTCCAACATGGGAGTTGTCCTTGACTATAGTCAAATTCCTAGATGCCATCCTCTGGTGACAGGCCACCTCATCATTTTCTGAGAATGGTGAATCCATGGTGCTCATCCTTGACTGTACATTGGAATCACCTGGAAAGCTTTCGAAAGATGATTTGTATCCTCAGACAATTTTGATTTTATTGGGCTAGGGCATTTGTGATTGTTAAAAGTTTTCCAGGTGACTCTAATGTGCAGCCAAGGTTGAGAATCACTGCACGAGTTCTAGATTAGTGGCTATTCAATGTTATTGTATATCAGAATTATTCAGACAGTTTATTTGAAATATATTTTTTAGCACCACTGCCAGAGGCTCTGAATCAGTAGGATCCTGGAATTTGCATTTTTTAACAAGTAGTCCAAGAGATTCTAATATAGGTAGTTGATGAACCAACCACAACTTTGAAGAACACTGCTTTAGTTAGTTATCTGGATAGGTTAGTTCAAGGTAGGCCCAAATACTCAAAGATTTGAAGAAAGTTTTCAGTGGTTGAAATGTTGAAGCCTCAGCAAGGACCCGGGGAATTTGTTTCCTTTCCTAAAGATCTCAACTGTGTTGGGCTGTCACAGCTGAGAAGTGAGGAATGAGTTGTGAAGAGTATCCAGTGAACTCCAGGACTCTGTAGGCAACCTTAATTGTCTTGGAGTTTCCAGATGCAATATCATTAGTAGTCTGTCCTATCTCATGTTAACTTCTCTGCCTCTGAGTTCTCAAGCTAAGTTTCTTTGCACTGGCCTGAAAGGAAATGCTAAACCAGTAAGCCCAAGACAGCCTAGACCAGGCTTAGGTGTGGCCAGGTCCACTGAGTAAATCACAATGACATTATGATATAGCAGGCCTCACCACTTCAACCTTTGTACACAGTGGGGCCATTTCACTATTTGAGTAGCATTATAATGGCGACAAGGCGAAGGCCATCTTTGATCAGGATGAGGTTGTTTAAGTTCACATTGTGATCAAGGCTTTGATCATTTGGTCCAAGAGGTTAAAAGTCAGAGGGAGGGAGCAACTAATCTCAGCAGTGAACACAATGAAGTCATAGTAGTCTCGAAGTGGAAGCACCCACCTCCCCCATTTCCTTCTTATTCATAAAGATCGCCTAGCTCCCAATAGGGAACCAGGTCCTGGTAATCCATCCTTCTCAGGTTAGTCCCCATGTGGTTAGGGGTGGCTCTAAAATCAAACCCAGAGTGAAGATATTGCTCATGTTTAGAGCGACATGGGTCCTAGGGACCAGTACTGTGGGTCAGTCCCACTCTTGAATTGTGGGTCACTCCTGGTTGAAAACACCTGATGTATGACTACTTATTTAGGATTCTCAGAGCCAGGTCAGAGCAGTGGATATTTGCAAAAGGCCATTTCAATTATTTCTGAAAGGAGTTTTTAATAATGTTCAGGTACTAAATCAACTAAGCCTTAGTTTAATTGACTTAAATTTAATATTCAATTTCTATCTATGGGAAGCCCTTCTTCCTACTGAAAGCTATGTGTAATTAGGAAGTTCTAAGTATCTTGACTTCCCACAAATAGATTCTGGTTCACTCAGGACAAACCCAGTTTATGTCCATTGTTCTTTGCATATTATTAAGAATGCCCCCTTTCAATCAAAAGGGTCCCAGTTTGGTCAACAAATGGTATGGTTATTCCATATCCATGGAGACTTTTTAAAATAAGTAAATCAGTAAATGTAATTTTTGTCTTTTAAAAAGTTTATTTTTAGTGACGTGAAAAAACCAGGTTAGGAAATGGAAGTGGGAGAGATATTTGTTTAAAAATAGAGACAAGCAACATTTACAGTTTTCTAATATGAACTCAGTAGGAATCCAACAATAATTTAAAATATCTCTCAGGCAATTTTATAGACCTTTTGATGAAAACTGATGATTCTTCTCTGCCTCAATGCCATTTCATTTGAGGAATCTACACTTGCTAAAGGCCATCAGATAAAATTGAGGCTGGATATTTTTTGTAAGCCGGAATTGTTTTGAATCTTACAACGAGCATCTACTATGCCAGTTAAGACACAAGAGAATCAAATCCCTTGTTCCAGGGAGGATCCTCAGGAAATGAGGAGATATAAACAAAATGTTCTGCCACAAAACAATTGTCCCTCAAGCAGTGCCTGATCCAAAGAAGTTGTGTATGTCAGCATCGAGGGAGACCTACAGAGTTGCGGAAACCTGCCACCTAACATTATCTCCCTTTCTGGGTCACCACTGGACTTAGTTTCTAGGTCAAACCCATCCAGTGTGGGAAATGATGACTATGTCATCAGTTTACATATCAGTGGGGCTTTAAACTTGTCTCCTTTGGTGCTCCTGAGAGTTATGGAAATGTGGCTGGGCCCATCACATTCTTATCATTTTTGTCATGAACAAACATAACTGTCATTTGAGTGTCTACCATATGCCAAGAACTGTTTCAAATACTGCATATGGCAACTGTTTACCCTTTATGAAGAGGTACTATTGTTACCTCCATGTGACAGATGAAGACACTGAGGCACAGAGCGATTAAGTGGCTTTCCCAAGTTCATACAAGGATAAAGATGGGAAGCCAGGATTCAAAATGAGGCAATACTACTCCAGAGCTTGTGATCTTAACCTCTTTCTGTAATGCCAGTCTTCTATGAATGACAACCTGGATGGCAAATGTGTATTTCTCCTAACACCATTTCCCTCTCTAGCTACTTTTCTTCTTCCCCTTAGAGCCAAATTCCTCATATTTCTCAAGCAACATGACTATACTCACTATCTCCAATGTTCCTGCTCCCATCTCTCTCGAAATCCCTCCAGTCAGGCATTCACACCACCACTCCATTAAAATTGTTCCATCAAGACAGCCAATGGCCTCCATGTTGATCGATCCAGTGGGGAATTCTCATTTCTTATCTTCCTTAATGAGTCGATAGCTAATTTTACTTTTGTAACTCTCTTCATTGACTGCCAGAGCAGCATGTTCCCTCACCACCTCCTCATCTCTCTGACACTCCAATATTGGGATGTTTCTGGGCTCAGTTTCTGGAACTCTTCTCTTGTCTGTCTATACTCTCTTGATGATCTCATTCAATTTCATGGTTTTTGATATCTGTATTTTACCATTTATATCTCCAACCTGTATTTCTTCCCTGAACTCTAATATCAACTAGCATCCAAACTTCATATGTCTGAAACCGAGCTCTTGTTTGAAGCTCAACAAAACCCCAACAAAACTTAATTTGCCTACAGTCTTGCCCATTTCACTTTTCACCACATCCAGGGCTAATCCCTCATTCAAACTCTCATCACCTCTTCTCTAGATTATTGTAATTTTAATTAGTCTTTCTACCCTTGTTCCCTTACAGTCTATTCTCAACATAGCAACTAGAAAGGTTCTGTTTAAATGTGAGTCAAATCATGTTACTGCTCTGCTCAAAATAATGCAATGGTTTTCCATTATACATAATATGGCAGACTAAATTTTCCAAAGATGAACACAATAATATTTCCTAGCCCACATACTCTTATTATTATAAATATTACTTTAGAGAATTACGGTTCAAATTCTCTCTCTTTAACCTGGACAGGCTCATGACAATGGCAAAAGTGATAAAAGTAACTTTCAAGAATAAAGCGTACAAGGCAATGCAATATAGCTTCTACCTGGTTCTCTGGAGACACTTGGCTTTGGCTCCTTAAGACTCTATCCAAGAAGTCCAAATAACTTCAGGCTGCCATGCTGTGAGGAAGCTCAGATCATATGAAAAACTTATATTTAGATGTTCTAGCTGAGAACTACAGTTGTGATCCCAGACAATAGCCAGAATCAACTGCAGACATGTGAGAGAAGATGTCCCCAAACAATTTTAATCATCAGTCCACGACCTTTGGGTCTTCTCAGCGGAGGCCTCAAACACTGTGGAAACATCATGGAAGACAGACAAGTCATTCTCACTATGCCTTATTTGAATTCCTAATCCAAACATTTATGAATAATAAAATGATTGTGTTATGACAATAATCTCTGGGGTGGTTTGTTATGCAGCAAAGATAAAGGGAACATTTGGTTAAAAATCGAAGTCCTTACAGTAGCTACAAGGTCTGCTATGATCTGGCTCTTTGTTGTGGCTCTGACTTCATCTCCTATCACTCTTTACTTCCACTTCGGGCATCCTGGCCTGCTTGCTAGTCCTTAAATACACCTGCTTCAGTGTCTTTACACTTGTTATTCTCACTGCCTCGAGGTTTCTGTTCCAGTTATCTTCAAACTCAATCTCTCATCTCCTTCCCCGGTGTGATTGCCGGTCTCCAAGATGGCTTCAATGACAGCTACCTCCTGGCATCATGCTATGGCATAGACCCCTCTCACACTGAACAGGACTGATTTAGTAACCAGTAAGATATGCCAGGCATGATGCAATATGTCTCCCATGTCTAGGTCACAAAAGATGCTGTTGCTTCCATTTTATCCTTTTGGGTCACTCACTCTGGGGGGAAGCCAGCCGCCATGTTGTGAAGAGACATAAGCAATTCTAAGGAGAGGCCCATGTGGTAAGGAACTGAGGCCTCCTTCAAATAGCTGTGAGAGTAAGATGTCTTGGAAGAAGATTATCCAGCCATCTATTCAGGCTTTCAGAGGACTGTAGCCCCAGTGGACATCTTGACTGAAACTTCATAAAGGACTCCAACTCAGAACCACCCAACCAAGCTACTCCTTAATATATGACCCACAAAAATTGTGAAATAACAATGCTGTTGTTTTAAGCCGTTCTGGGATAATCTGTTACTTAGAAGAAAGATAAAAATTATACCTGGTTACCCTGTTTAACAATATAACCGCCGGGCTTGGTGGCTCAGCCTGTAATCCCGCCCTCTGGGAGGCTGAGGTGAGTGGATTGCCTGAGCCCGCAGGTTCGAGACCCACCTGGGCAACTTGGTGAGACCTCATTTCTACAATAAATCAGGCTCAGCCTGTAATCCCGTGCCTTGGGAGGCTGAGGTGAGTGGATTGCCTGAGCCCACGGGTTCGAGACCTGCCTGGGCAACTTGGCGAGACCTCATTTCTACAATAAATCAAAACTAGCCGGGTGTGGTAGTGCACACCTGTAGTTCCAGCTACTTGGAAGGCTGAAGTGGAAGGATCGCTAGAGCCCAGCAGGTCGAAGCTGCAGTCGGGCGACAGAGTGAGACTCCAACTCAAAAAAACAAAAAAACAAGAAAACTCAAAAAACAATATAACCTCTTTCTTCCCAAAAGTCTCTGTCCCCTTTCCTGAGACCCTTATTTTCCCCAGTGAATTTATTATTATCTCATACACTACTACAGATTTTACTCATTTGTCTTGATTACTGACCCTCCCCCTCAAGGTAATGCAAGCTCTATGAGGACACAATTTTATTCACAGGCATAGAGCCAGCATGCAATAATTATCTGTTAAATGGCCAAATCTCACACGCCACTCTGTGATTAGTTGATAATGACTTCTGGGCACACTATTAATAAGAATTGCCTGAGCTTAGTGAGAAGTGTGCTGCAACCAGTTAATGATGACTGCTATGGGTATGAAAGTGGCAGCGGCATTATGATTGCCATGTATTTGCCTTTCTTGCCATATTTCTGCACCCTTTCTTCAGGCACAGTTTATACCGTTACCTCATACCAATAATGCAGTCTATATCTATCAAGGGCTCCAGATAAAGCAATTCACTTTACAATTTAACATTCAAAACACTAGGAAAAATATTTCTCCCCTCCTACCCCTCAATTCAAACGCCAAGTTCAATTTGTCTGTTGGCTCTTAATTATCTTCGGAGGAGGCAGAGAATAGCTGGTGGTTACCATTATCTTTGAAATAGCTCTACATTAAACACAGAAAATAAACAGTAAGACATGAAAAGTACAAGGCTTACAGTGGAGGAAACTTTAACCTTGAAAACTGGCCAACAGTAGAATTCAGAGTGTATGTAGGAGTTTCAAAGTAATTTGCAAAGTGGGCAAAATAGTTATGCAGCCAATGAGAATACCCCCAGCCCTGCTATGAATCTCCCGATGGAATGTAACAGTCCTGAACATCAAATCTGTAATGTTGCTTGTGGACTTAGTGGTCCTGTTTGAAAACATTTCCCTCATTTATGCACTCAAAATTATCTTCTGACTGCATATTTTGTTCTTAAAATTGCCTTTGATACCAGGAATATTGCAGGGAATTAAATGGAGCCATGCCTCAAAAATCTTACATTCTTGTTTTCGAATAGTTTGATTTTCTGGTTGGTGCTGCTCACACCACTTAGACAATCAGAACCCAGGTGTCTAAGAGATGTCTGTGTTCAGCATCAGCTCTTGTTCCTCATCACAAGGAATGCAAGATAGGAGAGCAGGAGAACCCATGCAATTTTACTTAACCTGCCTTTTTTTTTTTCTTTTGGTTGTCCTCATATCCAGAACTTTTTGTCCTTTCATGAAACAAGAGACAGAATTCAGTTCCATACTCCAAGTCAAAATGTGACTTTCACAGGCCTCTGGATTTTTGTTTTTGTAAGGAGCCACACTGAGAATGAGCACCTTGTGGTTGGTGTGTGCAGAGACACATTGTTTGCATATCTAGAAGAGCTGACAGGTGATGCGATGCCCTGCACCACACTGGGTATCTGTAAAACAATGGTTGTCCAGATTTCTCCTGGGGAGCCTGGAGAAGTCTGGTGTGGAGAAAGCACCCAGATGCATGGTAGACACTAGGACTCTTCAAGATCTTTGCTCACGTGCCTAGATGCATCAAAGACATGAGAGACAGGTTTGGGTGGGTTTGATTTTCAATACATCATCTGTAAGATAACTGGAAAAATCCATCAGGGAAAAACAGTCAATCCATCAGTCATTTAGCAGCTCATCTTTCATAATGGTGACAGTTGACACATAGGTACTACAGATTAAGAAAACAATGGAGGGTGGAGTTCTGGGGCACATAAATATTTCACATACATTCTCTCATTTGACCTTCATCATAACCATTGCAGTAGGCTGGAGAGACCAATGGAATCTCATTTTATAGATGAACAGTGAGAAGCTCCAAGGAATTGGGGTTTGCCTGAAGTCTCATGGAGCAAAGTCAGAAATAGGCTGCATGGGGCCTCCTTCTGCGGCACCACGACTCTGTGATGTAGTCTTCCAGTGAGAAATAAAGCTTTAGTATTATCAGACTCGTGTTCTTTCTGCACTATTGATGCTCACTCTAGTAACTCGCTCCTTTTATATGAAAGAGGAAGAAAAATTACCTTCTGGGTAGTGCAGCAGGTTAGACTTCCCTAGTACGCTGTGGATGGAACACAAAAACACAACTCCAAGCATCTTAGATGGTGCCCATCACCCCGCCTGCAGCTGACTATGAACGGCTTTTTGTTTCCACTAAAATCAGAGCCAGGGAAATGTAGCTGAAACTCTGATAATTTTTATATTTTTGTAACAGTAGTGTAGACAAAGATTAACAGATTTAAGGAAAAAAGTTTAGTAAAATAAGCTAAAAAGCAGTTTCTCCTTTGCAAATGGCAAGTTTCACCTTTATGCGCCTTGAAATTCCTTGGCAACACACTTAGTTCTGGGGAATCTGAGTTTATTAGAGGAATGTAGGGAGGAAGCAGGCTACCTGCCCTCTCAGCTCAGTGTTAGATTTAGCCATGAGAATGTCTGCATTTATTTGCTTGAGGTGTTCTAACTGTGAGACACAGTTTGAGTTCTCCCCAGTCTATGTGGAGTGAGGAATAAGGTGCTTTCTTGGCTCTGTTTTAGGGAAATAACCAGATGGGTCCTAAACTATAGTGCTTTTTTGAGAAGTATGAGATTATTTCATACTACTTACATTTGCTAACAAAACTCCAGGAACTTCATGGGAACAACACCCCTTGGAATATCCAAATGGAGGGTATTGAGTCTGGTTTTCTTTTTGGCTGGGCATTATTACCTAAGGAGTGTACCCAACAAAGAAATGCACGCTACAGGCAGTCATAGAAACTATCCCTACCATTTTACGCAGCAATGTGCTAGGAATGTCACATAATTATCTCATTTAATATTTGCAAAGTGGGAAGTATAATTTTCTCCATTTTAAAGATGAGAAAACTGTGTCTCAGAGATATCACATAACTTGCTGAGGATCACAAAGCTGGTAGGGAGGTAAGGCAATAAGTGTACTATCTCCCTGTGTGGCATTTCCTTGCCTAGGAAGGGATTCTGTCCCAGGGCCTGCAGACCTTTGGTAGGGAGTTCATTTCAAGTACAGCTGGTCGCTTTCTGGGCTACTCTCCTCTCCTGTATGAGGCGCACACAAACCATAACCACACTGTGGTACAATGAGGTTGAAGGACTGGCAAAAAAAAAAAAGGAAACAAGTTTGCTAGATTTAATGAATAAAAATACAGGATATCCAATTAAATTTGAATTTCAGTTAAACAACAAATTATATCTTAGTATAAGCAAGTCCCAAATATTGCATGGGACATACTTATACTGAATTTTTTTGCTTGAAATTCAAATTTAACTAGGCATCCTGTATTTAGTATGGTACCATCACAAGGGGTCTGGGAGGGTCCCCAGTGGGGGGCTTCCATTCTGCCTTCTACTAGCGTAAGGCTGGGGTTCCACTCCCCTTCCTAGCTCACTTCTTTACCCAGCCCTCCCAGACTCAACCTGTTTTCCTCTCCTTTCATTGATTCTGCTTCCCAAGCCCAGCAGAAAAGTTGCCCAGAGTCCTCATAGCTCCTGGCATCCTTTTACTGGCCTTAAAAATAAACTTACATGATCGCTTCTTCTTATTTATTTATTTTTTTTAGCTAATCATTCTAAGAACATGAACAAGGGTGGTAACAGGAATAATATGCATGGAGAAATCACAGAGCTTTCAAAATGATTACACAGTTCTCTTGGTATTTATTTCCTGCTTTCTTGGCATCCCCCTCCTCCACACCCCACCTGCCTCCATCCCAACTATTTCTTAACCAGTTCTAGAAGTCTCCCTAGGGTGGTGCCGGAAGTCCCTCAGTCCCACAGCTGGCAGGAAATGTCCTTTCATTCCAAGGTGGAGGCTCATCCTTCAGTCATCGCCCTCTTCCTCCCCTTTAACTGAAAAAAGGCCAGATTCTGCCTTTGCCCCACACCACTGCACTGGACAAAACTGTAGCCAAAGGAGAGATTGCGCAAACCCACCATCAAGCACAAGAATCAACCATCTCAGAAAACAGAGTAAATCTCCTTCTCTCACCACCATTTTGAGTCCTTCTCTTTAAACCACAAGTCTGGGACATCTACAAACATGTTCTTACCTTTGGCCCTCTCTCAAATCTGTGCACCATCACATGAACCTGACCCCATACCACCAGGGTAACAATATTGCATTTCTGTTGACGTCTGCTGGTCTGGTTTCTCCCTTTGCTGAGCACCTAAGAATGAGCAATCATCCCCTGTTAGCTCACTGGCTCATTCTGGACCACAGCTATTTTGAGGGTGGAGGGGTAGGGAGTAGATTATATAGTATATTAAAAATAATTAGTTGACATTTTAAAATTTCACATTGTGACCCATGTCTTTGGCTCCCAGGTTCTCATTCTTCCAGGTGAGGCTGCCCCCATGACGTGGTCCCTGTATTCCCTGGTTTCCCGCCTCTCTCTTCCGGTTACCTGCCAGACCCCTGTAGGGACCCACAGTCACCCCCTCACTGGAGAATTATATGGTGGTGGCCTATCACTGAACTCCTGATAAACATATTATACAACTAACTGAGACCTAAGCAAAATTATACTATCTACAAAAGTTTTTATAAATAGTAAATGTGGGGTACAATTCAGGTTAGGTATACAAATGGTCATTGTACAGGTAAAGTTTGGGCCTCACTTTGGCCCCTATTTCACCTGGTTTGAGATCAGGTGCCCTTATTGAAGAAATGTGCCCCCACCCCCGCTAGTTTCCCACTAATGGCCATCCCTTTCTTACAGTATTATGATAATTGCTCAGGGTCCGCTTACGAGTGAGAACAGGTGCTACTCACTTTGTTTCTGTGATAGATCATTCAGTATTATAGACTCTAAGTCCATCCAAATATCTGCAAAGTTCACAATTTTGTCCTTCTTTATGGCTGCATAATATTCCATCGTGTATATGTACCACATTTTTTTATCCAGTTCGCTTTCGATGGGCACCATGGTTGGTTCCATGTTTTTGCTATTGTGAATAGTGCTACAATACACTTGCATGTGCAGGTATCTTTCCACAGAGTGATTAGAGTTCCTCTGGGTACATTCCCAGAAGGGAGATTGCTGGGTCATATGGAGGGTCGATTTTTAGGTCTTTTAGGAATCGCCACAGTGTTTGCCACAAAGGTTGTACTAGTTTCTACTCCCACCAACAGTGTAGAAGTGTTCTGTTTTCTCTGCATCCCCTCCAGCATCTGTTGTTTTTTGAGTTATTGATGTTGGCCATCCAGACTGGAATTAAGTGGCAGCTCACTGGGTTTTAGTTTGCATTTCTTTGATGATTAGCGAG
>CAUYQG010040734.1:0-17561 GCA_963574415.1 Tarsius wallacei
TTGAGAATTTTTGCGTCTATGTTCATCAATGATATTGGCCTGTAGTTCTCTTTTTTTGTTGGGTCTTTCCCTGGTTTGGGTATCAATGTGATGTTAGCTTCGTAGAATGTTCTGGGGAGGGTTCCATCTTTCTCGATCGCCTAGAATACCTTCAGTAGGATTGGTATCAGCTCCTCCTTCTATGTTTTGTAGAATTTTGCTGGAAAGTCATCTGGTCTAAGGTTTTTTTATTTTTAAGAAGTTTTCTTATGATGGAGTCAATTTCTCAGGTTGTTATTGGTCTATTTAGTTCCTCAATTTCTTCTTTTTCAACCTTGGGAGATGGGGCTTTTTGTGGTTGTTCAGTTTTCACCACATGGGTGATCAGGCTGCTCTCCACATGAGTCAGGAACCCCTCTCCCATGAATTGCAGGGAGAAAGGGGCTGGATCAGTTCAAGATTCATCCCTACTTGTCTGCTGCTAGATCTTCCATCCCGATTGCATCCATTATCCTGTAAATAGCCAGTGTGGGGGTGTCTGGGATTCCACGCTGACCCTGTCTCTCCAGGTATCACGCACATAGAGTATCCTCTCTGGGCCAATGATGATCGATTCCAGAGGGGTGTGGAGCTGCTCCTCAGTCTAAGGATGCAGGCTGCCCAGTAATGGGCAAGCTGGAGTATGTCTCTGCCAGTTCCAGGACAGAGAAATTGGCAACTACCAGCATCTTCTCCACCAGACTCAGCTCCAGGTTTTCTCTCCAGTCTTTCTCAATGATCCCAACCTGTCACCACAGGAGGTGGTGTTGGACCAGATGCCAGGTGATGTATGAATATTGTCTAAATTTCAACTTATGTTTGTCTTAGCATTTTGTTGGTGAATGCTTTTTAATATTTTGCTATAAAAACAGTTGCGCACTACATTTATGATTAACAATTTTAGAATGCTCTCCTACCTGCTAAATTTGAACAATAATATAATTTAATATTAATATTTAATAATTATTTAGGCCATCTCTATGTGACTTCCATTTTCCAAGAAAATATACTTTATGACCCTATTAAAAGATAGAAAATAGATTTATAATAGTCCACATAAACTGTCTCACTTATATGACAAAGTGTTTATTAAAGAACAACATTATGTACCAAATATACACACATGACTTTGCTTGTTAAAATCTACCATGCAATAGTAATGCAAATTAAAATTGAGTCATTGCCTGGATTTATAATTATTCTCATGTTTGCTAAGCTTTTTTTAGAGGTCGTTTTGTGTAAATTAGTTCAAAATACTGCAGAATAATTGTCCAGTAGCGTAAAAACTATGTACAGTAAAATCTTAAAATTATATTATTAAACTATTCATACTTTAGGTATTAGATTCTGGTCGCAACTCTAAAATTATGAAGAGGCTCTGCAAAATTTCTTGCTATGTTCTTAAAAAAAATCAAGGTTGTAATTATAGTCCTTTTCTTCCTATTAAAATATCTAAACCACAAAAAATACACTTGAATAATTTGTGTCTAGCAAAATTAATACTCAGAGGCAAAAGTTTTTAAAAATGTATTGTCAAAATGGTCAACTAGACCACAAGTATAATGGCAAAGGATTCTAATAAATTAATGTTCCCTATTGGCTCAGATTTAAATGAATATTAAAATATGATGTAACAAAGTAATAGATATAAAATACTGAGTGAGCCGATAAATACATTGTTATGTTGGTTCAGCCACTCTCATCTGTCAATACAAATGTCAAAAATCTTGGATGATATTTGCAAAACACTCCATCTCTTAACTTTATAGTTCCTTTAAAGATCCTTTGGGACTTTTCACATATATTAATATAATATATAGCAGCCTTTTCCTTTATATTCCTTACATTGGTATTAGTGTATAAAAATGAAAAATGCAGGCTTCACAAACAACTGCCACCTAAGCCATTGAAAAGCTCTCAGAAACTGAAGAAATTGATTACAGACAGCCAAAGAAATCATATGGCGATTACACTACTGTGTTCACTCAGACCAAAGCCAAATTGCCCTATCCAGCTGCCACTTCAGATAAACTTACAGGAAAAGTATTTTCCTACAAAGCTGCTCCATTAAATTGGAAAAAGTGACTGTTACAACAGATGCATAGATATCGAGGTAAGGACACACACTCTCTCTCTCTCTCACATACACAAAAGGAAAAAAAAAGGGAATGACACCTACAAAGCAATATATTAATTTTTCAGGAACAGATCACAAATAAAGTCTATAAAATGCCTAAAAAAGAGTTCAAAATGATAAGAAAACTCAGCAAAATAAAGGAGAACAGATATAGGTAATGCTAGGAAATCATGAAAATAATTTATGATCTGAATAAGAATTTTAATATGTAGAGAGATATCATGAAAAGAACCAAAAATAAATATTGAAACTGAGAGATTCTAAGCACAAAATCAAAATATATAATTAAACACCTTAGCAATAGATTAGATCAAGCAGAATATATAATTTATGAGTTTGAAGACAAGATTTTGGAATAAATTATTCAGATTAAAGAAAGTATAAAATGAAATGAAGAGAACCTGTGGGATGTATGCAATGCAAATATTTTCATATTGGGATTTCCAGAAAGAGAAGAGATGGAAAAAGCCATAGAAAACCTATTTAAATAAATAGATGGAACATTGTCAAGTCACAGGAGAGATATAGACATTCAAATACAGGAGGCTCAAAAAATTCCAAATATTTTTAACTCAAAAAGAGAATAACTGAGGCACATAGTTACACTTTCAAAAGTCAAAAACAAATAGAAAATTCCAAAAATAGCAAGAAAAATGTATAAATTACATTCAACAAAATTTCCGTCAGGCTAGCAGCAGATTTCTCAACATAAATTTTACGAGCCAAAAGACAATAAGGCGATATAGTCAAAGTGCTGAAAGAGGAAGGAAAAATGCTGTCAACCAATAATAGTATATTATCCACCAAAGGTATTCTTCAATTATGAAATGAGAAATAAAGGTTTTTCAGATTAGCAAAAACTGAAGAAACCCATTGCCACTGGACAGATCCTATGATAAATTCATAAAAGAGTTCTATATTTGGAAGCAGTAGGATATATATACTACTCTGAACACAGGAAAGTATTAAACTCACTTGTAAAGCAAGTATTCAAATGAGTAAGAGAAAAGAATTAAACTTTATTACTACAGAAAGCTAGCAAACCACAAAGATAAACAAAAAGGGAAGAAAAGAACAAAGAACATACAGAAAACAATTAAAATGACTTACCAGTAACGATCTCCAATGTAAATGGTGCAAAATCTCCAATTAAAAATATATACTGGTTAAAATTGATAAGAAAATAAGACCCACCAATTTGCTGGCTATAAGAAACTTATTTCACCTGAATGAATACACATAACTGAAATTGAAGGAACAGAAAAAGATATTCCACACATATGGAAATCAAAAGCATGTAGGAGTAGCTATACTTATATCAGACAAAATAAACTTCAAGTCAAAAAACTTAAAAAGACAAAAATATCATCATAAATAAGAAATGGAATAATTCAACAAGAGGATATAACACTTGTAAATGCATATGCACCCAACATTGGAACACATAAATATATGATGTAAACCTTTTTCAAGCTAAAGAGAAATAGACCCCAATACAATAATAGTTGGGGACATCAATACCCCACTTTCAGCATTGAACAGATTATCCAGGCAGGGAATGAAAAAACATCAGACTTCAACTGTAGTATAGACCAAATAGACCTAAATGACTTTTATAGAACATTTCATCAACTTTAGAATACACATTCTTATCGGCACATAAAACACTCTCCAAGATAGACCATATGTTATGTCACAAAATAAGTCTCAACAATTTCTTAAAAATTGGACCATATCATATATTTTCTCTGATCCCAATAGAATGAAACTAAAAACAAGAAACAAAGGAAAATTTGAAAACCATAAGAATACATAAAAATAAAACATGATTCTCAACAACCAATGCATCTATAAAGAAATTAACAAGAAATTTTTTTTAAAAGTTTTGAAACAAATAAAATTAGAACACATCAAAATCTATAGGGTACAGAAAAAGCAATACTAAGCTGGAAGTTTATAACGATAAATGTCTACATCAAAAAAGTGGAAACATTTCAAATAAACAAGCTAATAAAGTACCTCAAAGAACAGGAAAAACAAGCCAAATCCTAACTTAGTAGAAGAAAATAAATAATAAAGATTGGAACAGAACTAAATGAAATAGAAAAAAATCAATTAAATAAAAAGTTGTTTTTTAAAAAAAGATAATATTTAAAAACAACCAGTTAGTCTAAGAAGAAAGGAATCCAAATAAAACCAGAAACAAAAAAAAAAGAAAATTACAAATGATAGCACAGACATAAAAAGGATCATTAGATGATTATGAAAAACTATACATCAAATTGAAAAACCTAGAGAAAACGAATAAATTTCTGAGCACATATGACCTACTAAGATTGAACTAAGAAGAAATAGAAAACCTGAACATACAAATAACAAGTAACAAGATTGAATTAGTAACAAATAGTCTCCCCAAAAAAGAAAAGCCCAGAACCAAATGGATTTACTGCTGAGTTCTTCAAACTTTTAAACAGAAAATAGCAATAATTCTTTCAAACTCTTCCAAAAAATTGAAGAGAAATAAATTATTTCTAATTCATTATATGAGGCCAGAATTACCCTAAAAAAATGAAACCAGACAAAAACACAAAAAGGAAAACCACAGGTCAATATCCCTGATGAACATGAAAGCAAAGATCCTCAACAAAGTAATAGCAAACCGAATCCAACAGCACATGAAAATAATAATACATCAGGATCAAGTGGGATTTATTCCAGGGATGCCAAGTTGATTCAACATATTAAAATCAAAAAATGTGACACATCGCAGCAATAAAATAAAGAACTTAAATAATATGATTACCACAAAAAATGCAGAAAAAGTATTTGATAGCATTTAACATCCCTTCGTGATAAATTTTCTCAACAAATTAAATATGCAAAAAATATGTCTCAGTACAATAAAGGCTACATATGACAAATCCACAACTTCAGTATGGTTATTGAATGGAAAAAATCTGAACGCTTTTAATCAAAGAAATAGAGTAAAACAAGGTTGCCCATTTTTCCACCACTTTTATTTAACACAGCACTGGAAGTTCTACTCAGAGTAAGAGAAATAAATAAAAAATATCTAAATTGAAAAAGAAAAAGTTAAATTGTTCCCCTTATATATAGAAAATCTTGAAGACTCCATTAAAAAGTTTTAGAACTGATACATTCAGTAAAGTTGCAATATACAAAATTCACACAAAAAATCCATAGCATCCCTATATATTAAAAATTAACCATCTGAAAAAGAATTCAAGAGAGCAATCTGATTTAAAATAGCTATAATAAAAATAAAATACTTAGAAAGAAATTTAAAAAACTAAAAGATATATATAATAAAAACTACAAAACATTGATGAAAGGAATTGAGGAGGACACAAAGAAATGGAGAAGCAGTCCATGTTTATGAATTGGAAGAATTAATGGTGTTAAAATGACCATACTACCCAAAGAAGTCTATAGATTTAATGTGATTCCTATCAAAATATCAGTGACATGATTTACAGATTTAAAACAAACTGTAAAATTTTCTGGGTCTTTAAAATACCCAAAGTATCTAAAGCAATAAGGAGAAAAAAAATAAAACAAAGCTGGAAGCCTCGTACAACCTGATTTCAAATTATAATGCCAATCTATAGTAACCAAAAAATGGATGGCATTGATATAAAACAGATGCATACGGAACAGAATAAGGAACAGAACAGAATAGATAAACTACAAATAAATTCATGCACTCACAACTAACTGATTTTTGATAGAAGCACAATGAACATTGAGAAAAAGACACCCACTTCAATGAATGATGCTGGAAAACTGAATATCCATAGGCAAAAAAGTGAACCTAGACCTCCCACCTCTTACCATATATAAAAGTCATTGAATTACATAATTAAATATAGGACTCAAAATTATGGAACTACTGGAAGAAAATATAGGGAAAACACTTTAGGACATTAGTCTAGGCAAAGATTTTATGGGTAAAACTTTGAATGCATAGGCAACCAAACAAAAAATTGAAATATGAGACTATATACAACTAAAAAGCTTTTTTTAAGGGGAAAAAAACAATCAACAAAGTGAAGAGACAACCTGCTAAATGGTAGAAAATATTCATAAACTTTATATTGGACAAGGGACTAATATTTTGAATGCATAAACATTTTATTTAAAAATGGGCAAAGGATGTGAACAAACATTTCTTTAAAAAAGACATACAAATGGCCAACAAGTATATGAAAAATTGTTCAACATCACTAATCATCAGGGAAATGCAAATGAAACCACAATGAGTTATCATCTTATCAGTTAGATGATGATGCTGAGAAAAGTAAACTTTTTTTTTTTTTAGTTGGAGACTCACTCTGTCACACAGGCTGTGCGGTGGCATGCTCATGGCCACTGCAACCTTGACTTGATGGGTTCAGGTGATTCTTCTTCCTCAGCCTTCCAAGTAACTGGAACTACAGGTGCACACCACCATGCCCAGCTAATTTTTTGATTTATTGTAGAGATGAGATCTCGTCCAGTTGCCCAGGCTGGTCTCAAACCCCTGGGCTAAGGTAATCTTCTCACCTCTGCCTCCCAAAGTGCTGGGATTATAGGTGTGAGCCACCACACCTGGCAAAGCAAACTCATAAATTATTGGTAGGAATGCAAGTTTTACAGTCATTATGGAAACCAGTATGCAGGTTTCTCAAAAAAGCTAAAAATAGGACTACTAATCTAGCAATCCCACTACTGGATATTTATCTAAAGATAAGCTTATCAGTATATTGAAAATACATCTACATTCCCATGTTTATTGCAACTTTATTTACAATAGTCATGACATGGAATAATGAAAAATAAATCGTGCCATATTCACAAAATGGGATAGTTTACATTGATAACGAGGAGCTACATATTACAAGCAACAACATGAGTGGATTTCAAACATGTTGTTCAGAGAGTGAAGCCAGGCGCAAGTGAGTGTAAACATATTTCTATTTGTATAAAATATTTATTTTCAACACAGGTAAAACTAACAGATACTTTAGAAGACAGGATAATGGTTGTCCTTGGGTTGGCAAGGACTGGAAGAAATACTAAAAGCATGTAGGAAGCTGGTAATATTCTTTTTTGATATGTTAATTTTACAGGTCTCTAGCCTTACCAAAAATGTACCTTTTGTTGACTTAGGATCCATAACATTAACTTTTCTCTAGGTTTCTTCTATTTCATTTAAATTTCTACCCCCTGAAAAAATGCAAATTTTAAAAAGTTTATTTGTATTAGCATGTAATAAATATATGCATAAAAGCAATTATGGAATTTTAAATTTTATACTTTTCATTAAATTATTTTCTTGTATACTATATAATATAGCCAAGTAAATGTTAAAAATTTAGTATGATATTTTATTTAAAAATGTGTTGGATGCTGATATTCTAGGTTAAAATGTAGATGTAACAGTAATCCAAATACATAGATCACCTGATATTAGAGAACTGTAAGTAAAAGGTGACAGATTTATACAATCTGAAGAGAAACCAGAACATCAGAGAACTTGAGACTGAATGAAGACCTTTGTTATTAAGTGAGGTAGATACAAGTTTAAATAGAAATTCCTGAATTTCAGTTAAGTTGCCTTTACTGGTACCAATCATTGTGCAGTATATTTTATTGACATATGACAAGAATCATATACCTCACAGTCCATTTATTCAAACCAATATATGCACGTGGATTTTAAATTATCAGAGTCTAACAAATGAATGCAAGTAGCAAATTGAATTAAGTGAAACATGCTATTTTTCCACCCAATTATAGTTCTTAAAGATCTAAAAGAGAAACATCTGTTGACCAGTTATAGAGCTGGTTACTAACCAAGAATGGCAGGAGAGCTGGCAGTTAATCATCTGTACTCCTACCAGGAGCACTGCTCACCTATGTGAATTACTAAGGATGCTCTGCTGAAGGATAAGACACTGGGTAGTCTCTATGTAAAAAGCAAAGTCACAGCAGGGAGAAATGGGAATTGTCACTTTAACAAAAGTAGGAGGACTTCTTAACAGTCCACTGGTAGCTCAGAGTTTTGTATCAGCTCCTCTTTGGCAAGCACAGAATAAAACCTGCTGTAAAATAAGGTATTAGTCTTAAATATAGCAAATCAATTAGTTTATTTACTGTATCTTAACAAGGTGTTAACGTGAATAAACAGCATGTTGAAAAAATCTTCAGTTTAATCTGTGTACATTTAGCAGAATGGGAAGCCAAATGAATTATTCAAGTTAGAAACAGATAAAGACAGGCAAAACTGGAGCAGAGCATATTTTTTGTCTCTTCAATAAAAATTATCTGTTTACCAGAAATTCAGGTTTCACTTTACTCTTACATATTAGTAATTAATATAAATATATATTATTTATAGATTATAAACATGAAATGCAAAAATGAAGCTAAACAAAATCTAAATACATCCCATTCTTCTGTTTTTTGGGATTCTACATTGTGTATTTTCAGTGCTAAGAATCTTGAGAATCTAACTGCCCTTATCTTTCTTTCTCTCTTTCCTTCTTCCCTTACTCCTTCCCTTGCTTCCCTCTCTCAGTCCCTGCTTCCTTCCTTCCTTCTTTCCCTCCCTCTCTCTCTCTTTTGTTCCTCCCTTTTCTTTTTTATTGTTTTCAATTCACTGAAGAATGAATTTCTACATCCTCTTCAAAGACATAGTCAGTTCCTTTTGACATTCTCTTCTACAGATTAAACCATCAACATTGCTTTCAATTTCTCCATCGTTTATATTTCCCCCCAAAATAACATGTTTTGTGGAGTATCATTGATAGTTTTTAATATTCTACCTTAATGTTTCTTCTCTAGAGATCAGCATGAACTGAAGCTTACAAACTAACTAAGTTAATATTTTTCAGTGTTTTTTTTTCAATAAATTATAACATGGATAGATTCACAGGAACATATCAACTCAGGAATCAGAAACTGAAGCATCAGTTGATATATATTTTGTTTTTAATTTGGAAATAATCAAGTCCTTAAAGAGTAGCAGATGGATATTTTGAAATTCCCCAACCATGTATCTTTATAAACATCTCTAAATATGATTTGATCTTTTATTTATTATTTAGGAATCAAAGTATTAAATTTGTAGGTTTCCAAGAAATTATTTCTACTTCCACAATAGACTGTAGATATTTCTTATTTTTGTTTGATACTCCAGTATTTACCAATTGACCCCCAAATCCGTAGTTTTGAACGAGCTCAGAACAAGAGAAGGCTCTGTAACAGATCCAGGTCAGTCTGCTGTGATTCTTGGACCATGTAAGCTGTCACATCTGATGGTGCTTGAAGTGTTGGTGAGAGATAGAAATGTTGATTGGAGCATTGGGCAGTCCACTATAGGTGAACCATTATATGCACCATTAAGATTGTTGAGCAAAAAGTCACGTGGATACTTTCCTTTTGAGGAACAGCTTTTTGTATACTTTGGAGTCTAGTAGAGACTTAAAAACTCGACCTTTGGCCACTAAGTTCCCATGTGACCAGGAGTTTGATATAAGCTTAGGCAACATATTGACACCTTATCTTTACAAAAAATAAATTAAAAAAAATTATCTGGGCATGGCATACCTGGAATCCCAGACACTTGGAAGGCTGAGGCGGAGGGACCACCTGAACTCAAGAGATCGAGGTTGTGGTGAACCATTACCACGTGACCTGAACCACCAGTCAGGAATTGGGTGTTGTCTGACTCACCAAATCATAAAATTGGTCATGCACAGCAGCAGTCTATTATCAAACGGAAGTGGTATCCATGAGATGAGGCTTGAATAGGCCCCCAAAACACAAGGAAAGTTTCCTGAGTAAATGGCCCAAGTGTCCATGGTTCTTACTCCTGTCTTATTAACTTCTCTCTTCTAGCTTATCTAACGTCCCATGGGACATTTTCTATATCACATTGAACAAGGAAGACAGAATTTGGGCTTGGGATTTATTGATGGTTCTGCAAAATATTCAGGTATCTCTCAAAAGAGGAAAGCTACAGCCCTAAAAGACAGTGGTGAAGGTAAATTTTCCCAGTGGACAGAACTTGAAACATGTGCCTAACTTCATTTTTCCTGGAAGGAGAAATAGCCAGAGGTATAAATCTATATTGATTCATGGGATATGGACAATTGTTGGTAAGATGATCAAGAACTTGGAAGGAAAATGATTGAAAATGTGATGACAAGAAACATATAGAAAGACTTCTCCAAATAGATACACAGTATAAAATATCTGTACCACAAATGAAGGGTCATCAAAGGGTGACTGCAACAGGATTTTAATAACCATGTAAGTAGGACTGTACCCATAATGGGATGTTAGTCAGTTTCCTTTCTTAGCCACTCCTTTAATTGACCTAATTAAATTTAATTGGCTAGTGAAAAAAGAGGCCATGAAAAGTGATGGAGATTTGCATTGGTTCTGCAGTATGAGCTTCCAAGTATCAAAAATTACTGGTCTCAGGCACTGCTGAGATCTCAATCTGGCAGCAATACTGTGTACTACAGAATGCTTTAGCCATCATTATGCTATTTCCCACATCATCATTTCTAACCAATTAATTTATTTTACAGAAAATGTGGCAATGGATTCATGTTTATGAAATTAACTAATCACCATGATTTTCTTTATAAAACAGCTAACAGGACATTCTTCTCTGTCCCAGGACTGGAAGTGACCTGTGTCGGCCCACCCAGCTCTGTTCAGCCTCCAACCTGAGACCCAGAGGCGATTTCCACACCCCTCTGGGATCGACCATCACTGACCCAGAGAGGAAACTTCAGGAGCAGGCACAGAGAGACAGAAGCCCCCCCTCCATGCTGGACCAGGCATGGACACATCTGATCTGAGTAGGGGTTGGCGGCAGCAGCAGCAGCAGATGAGTTGGGTGAGACTGGGTCTGATTCACCCTCCTCCCACAGTAATCTATGAGGCATCTGACCCACACTAAGAGCAATCCAATTTGCCTACATTGAAAGTGGAGGAGAGGGCTGGAGACGGAGTCAGCTCCCTACCACAGCTGCAGCAGTGGCAGTGCTTGGGAAAGGCACCTGGAGTTGCAGGAATAGCCACAGAGGGAGATCTTTTTTTTTTCTTTCCCTATTTTTGTTTATGTTTTAATACTTGTTTTGAATTTTTTTTGGGGGGGGTTGTTCTCTCTGTTTGTGTGCGGGTATTTTTGAAGGCAAGTACGTCATCAGGGTTTTTGTTTGTTTATATGTGTGATTTTTGTTTTTGTTTTTGTTTCTTTGTTTATTTATTAGTTGGAGTGCCTATCTGTATTCCTTATTCTCCTCTCTTTAACTTCCTTTCATTTCCCTTCTTCCTTTTTTCATTCTTTTCCTTTTTCTTATCTTATTTTGCTTTCGGGTGACATACATATGCCCTCACCGCATGGACAGATTATAAGGTGGTGGGAAATGTATTCCAGGAGGAGATACTGTGATCTGCAGATAACTTCTGAACCACAGCTTCCCCATCACACCTTAATCAAACCTCAAAACGGAAGAAAGCACAGCCCTCCCATCCCCATTCCAGCATCAAAATCGAACAAATCCAAAGGATCAGCATAAGGGAGAATAGGGGATTGAGCAACTTGAAGTGAATGCTATCTACCCGATCTTTGAGCAATGGAATTAAAGAAGGGGAGAAAACAAGAAGGAAAACTATCCCAAATAAAGAATAATCAAAGGAAGAACACAGGTCCTATACAGAATCCTGGGAAGACAGCACCTGAAAATACAGACTTCGGAACTCAACAAAGAAGAGCCCCCAGAATGTACAAACCCAGACATCAAGATATTAATAGATAGAATGAATAGAAATGAGGAGAGACAAGAGGAAAAAATGAAGGAGTTGATAACTGAGATGACAGAAATAAAAAATACAGTAAATTAAATTAAAAAAGACATAGAATGACAAATTGTATTTTAAAAAAAAAGCATGAAGCAACAATATGCTGTCTCCAGTAGTCTCATCTCACAGAATGAACACTCACAGACTCAAAGTAAGAAGATGGAAAACAAATTTTTAGGTGAATGGAACACAAAGGAAAGCTGGAGTTGCGATCTTAATATTAGACAAAATATACTTTAAGTTATCAAAAATTTCAAAAGATATAGAAAGTCACTACATAATGGTAAAATGTTCAATCCATCAATAAGAAAAATCTATATATGCATACAACATAGGAACACCACCCTTTATAAAGCAGCTTCTAGGTAAACTAAGAAAAAGATATTGAAACTAACACTATCATAACTGGGGACTTAAATATCACTAGATAGGTCATCAAGGCAAAAGTCAGCAAGGAGAACTGGAACCTCAACTTAATGCTTGACCAAATGGACTTAACAGATACCTATAGGACACCCCACCCAACAACCACAGAATATACTCCATGAATTTAGGCCCCATGAGTATAGAGATTTCAATTCCAAAGGGGGTAATCCTTCTATCCAATGATATAACAATGATTGCCTTGAATTGCATGTTGAGACTCTACCTAGCCAAATTAGGGTCTTGAATTAACAAAGAATAGGGGTTCAGTGATAGTTGGAATGATTCTTCTATCAAGATATAATTGGGTTACTTAGTTACTTATTAAGCAATAGAGGTAAAGGACAGTATATCAAGAATGGAGGAGATCCTTTAGAGTGCCTCTTAATACTCTCATATCCTATGAATGAAATACATGGAAAACCATCACAGCTCAATTCAGACTGAATTAACAATGGCCCAGATCCTTCATGAATAACAATGTGGTAACTATACAAGGCAAGGAACTATGACAAACTGAAGTTCTTGATGAGGGCATTAGGTCTATGGAATGGTAGTGGAAGAGGCTAATTATATATAGCTAGTATGACTTTGTGTAGATGGAGAAACAAAGACTGAGTTACTTATGAGCATTTCTTATTTTGTTATAAATATAATTTTTGTGTGTCATATCACATACACATTTTTCATCCCCCCATTCTCTAATAATGAAAATCAGATGTGCTTTCAGTACTAACTTTATATCTTAGTATTTAAACTATAGGATATCAATAAGGCAGCATGGGCCTGGCACAGTATTCTCAAATCTCAGCACTCTCAAAGGCTAAGGCAGGAGGATTGCTTGAGACCAGGAGTTGAAGACCAAACTAGACAACATATCAAGACTTCGTCTTTACAAAAAATTAAAAAAAAAAAAAAAAAAGCTGGGCATGGCATACCCACAACTACTTGGGAGGCTGAGGCCAAAAGGATCTCTTGAGCCCAGGAAGTGCAGGCTGTGGTGAGTCTTATTGTGCCACTGCACTCCAGCCTGGACAACAAAGTGAGACCCTCCAACTCAACAAAAAACAAAATAAACAATAGCCACCACAACAATAACCACAAAAACAAACAAGGGCGTGTGAATCAACTAGCAGAAGAATGTATATTACTCAAAGACAAAAAAGGGACTTTGTAGCCTGTCTTTGGAAAGGGCTATTGTGTTTTCACTTGTATCTGAATAGTTGTAATAGGTTAGGTAGAAGTATGACTTTACTGTTTTCAATATTTAGAGATTAATATGGTTTAAAAAGATGTATAGCCGGGCTGGGTGGCTCAGCCTGTAATCCCGTGCTTTGGGAGACTGAGGTGAGTGGATTGCCTGAGCCCGCGGGTTCGAGACCCGCCTGGGCAACTTGGCGAGATACAATAAATCAAAAAAATTAGCTGGGTGTGATAGCGTGCGCCTGTAATTCCAGCTACCTGGAAGGTTGAGGCGGAAGGATCACCGGAGCCCAGCAGGTCGAGGCTGCGGTGGCCGGGAGCGGCCACTGCACTCCAGCCTGGGTGACAGAGTGAGACTCCAACTGAAAAAAAAAAAATGTATGTGGGTGCCAAGTTGGCAAAGGGCTAATTGGAGTGGCCCTGTGATATATCAGTTTGACATTATATTCCCTAGAATTCCTAACTATATTTTCTGGAATTTTCTTTTTTTTGATGTTTCTGGTTAGAGTGGAAGTTAACAGACTATCTTATGGGAGATTTGGAGGGAGAATATGAAATAGCAGCCATTTCGTACCTCACACTTGTTGTTACTGCTGGCTTACCTCATTGGTGTGAGGCAGTGACTATTTTTGTATTTGTTCTACCTTCCACTAGATCCTCTTTCAGCTTCTTTAACTATTGGTCCAGTGTAAATTTTTAACTCTATGTCAATTGGACCTTGGTGTCTGAAAAATAACCATACAAACAAAGTCAGCGGGTAACAAGAACTGAATAGATTTCAGTCTGTTTTTGTGACCTCTAGCTTGTCCTTATGGTTTTCAGATTGCTCTTGCCTTGTTTATATTCATCCCCTCCCTCTTCTACCCCCATACCCCACCACCCAACCCCTGTCCATCTTGTGAATGCCAAGCTCCAGCATCAAACATCAATTCTTAGGGATTTGACCTTATGCATTTATCTAGGTAAGACTGTTTCTTTGTGTTTTATGGTAAACCTTGGAGCCCATTATATTCAGAAAAGGAATAGTAATACATACTTCTTAGACATATAGAATGAAGAAATATGGTGTCACTAATTTATCCTTAATTTTCCTCAGGATCTTGTCTTCTTCTCTGAAAGTCAGGAGTAGCATAGTACTCTGAATATTGCCTGTGTTTCTTTGTTAGCAATAATTAATAGAAGAAAAAAAGAAAAAAATTAGGAGTTAGGAGAAAACAAATGGATCCGAAAATCCACAAGAATATTGTTAGCTCATGAACAATTTAGTTATCACTAGAATGTGTCAGTATTTCTTTCTTTAAAACTGCAATGACTTCCCACTACCGAGAGGTGCTCTCACATTTGAAGCTACCTTTGTAAAACACCATTTTGTTAAAAACTTGTGCAAATATTTTTTCAAGCACAGTATTAAACAGGATATTTTTGTTTAAAAAATATTGTATGTCAACACAAAAAAACAAATGATTCTGTAATTATTTAAAAAAAAAAACATTTGTCTGTGATAGTATCTTTTCTCCACTCTTCAGCCCTCACATCAAAGGAATAATAATTCCTATGTTAAGCTATTGATGTATTGTGTGTTAAAATGATATTTATTTATACCCACCCCTTTTTTTCTTCCTAAGCTGCTTAAAATATTTTTGGTTTGTCATAATTTTTACGTATTTGTGTTAAATATTATCACCATTTGTAAGCCTCTGGTGAATTTTCCTGAAAGACTGAATGCTTCAGAGAAACATTCTTTTGTTCGGCTGGGTATTTTACAGTAGAGGAAATGTGGCATTGCAGTCAACCTGCTGTGCAACCAACAGAATGACTTAACATCCTGGTGGCTTATTTCTACTCATTTGTAAAATTCAGAGGATAGTGAAACATCTGCCTTAAAGATTTGTTGTGCAGATCAAATGATCTAATTCATGTGAAATCCTTTGAATAGTGCCTGACATATGGTAAATGCTCAACAAATGTTACCCATAATAATATCTTCTTTTGTGTCAGCTAATAAAACATGAAAACATATGGACATAAAGGAAAAGACTTACAGTTAACAAAAGACCAAAGTATCTTACACAGTAAAAGTAAAATAATGTATCTTTTAAATACAGCCCTACACAGAGATATTGCTAAAATAATAAAAGTCAGAGCAATAAGATGCACATAACTGTTTTATAACTAGCAGTTAGGTCTTTAACTCTATATAACTTTGAAATGAAAGTGTAAAGTATAATACATTTTCCTCAGTAGTTTCTCCAGATTCCCTTTGAATCTGTGTGGGCACAATAGATATATCCAAACACTATTTGACAAAACACTACTTTTCAAAAAAGTAGGAATAGCATGCAATTACCTCAGCATGACATTTCTTTGGTAATTGCAGATAAATTGATAAAAATATCTCGACTACTAGGCAAGCAAAGTATTAATTGCAATTTACTAGGCTATAAGAAAAAGTGATTTTCTCTCAAGTTTTAATATAAGTACTTGTTTAATTTTATGACAAATGCAGACCTTTTCATATCAGATACTCAAAGTCTTTATTAAAAAAATCACATGATTACTAATTCTTGAGTTTGGTTCTCTATATTTTTTGCAAGTATTTACTTTTTCACTGTTTTCTTTTTGAACAATTTCCTAAAAATTACATTTCCTATAGTAGAGTGTTTTATTGGTGCATTTTATCAATGTATTTCTCATGTGTAAAATCTTGAGAACTTCCTGAACATACTCTTTATAAAGAAAAGTAGGGAGTTCACAGATTTCTCTTTTCAATAGTTCCTCAACACACACAAACACACACACATATTTGCTGTGTAGCTTACAAATCATGGAAAAGCTCATTCCAGTTGTTTTCAATTCTTACTCATTTTTGCTTTTGCTAACATGCAGTGCCCTACAAGGAAATTTGGTTAAGTCTTTATTCTGAAGTAAAGCCAAGTTCTGTATTAATTTTAATTAGAGATGCACTGTTTGGACAATATATTGAATTTTTTCTAATTATTTTTATTTTTTAGTTCTTCCTTGGATTGATCTCAAAAGAAATATGCATGCGTTTATAGTTCATTATCAATGACATTTATTCTGAGTGTAACAGTTTCTGATCTATTTAGCTCTAATCATAAATTGATTCACCAAACAAACATGCGCTTCCCTCACTGATTATAAGGTTTTGGATTTATCGTAGATTTAATAAGCAATATTTAATAATATCACAGTTAGACCACAGATTTATAGACAACATTGAATGTGTCACAGTTAGAGAATACGACGCCTAATTAGCTTATAGAGAAGAATGGAATTTTTGTATCTACATGAGAGAAATTTGAGAGTGATGTCATCAGTTTCTGACATGTAACTTTCAGCATACACTACTTCAGTTATTGGGAGTAGAGCAGCATGGCCAGTCAGTTGTTAATCCTCACTACCATACATTCCTTTTCTAAGTCTGGTCATGATTCTTCATTATACTAAAATCAGGAAGGCAGTTTTATGTGCACAAGGGTATTACTGAGGATGATGTAAGTTAATGTTAATTTATCCAGGACTATACATCAAATATAATATTTATAAATTATTATTGACAAAAATTCCCCATACTATTGGCACACTCAGTAATTTCCCGAAGAAGTACAAATGATTAGTGAACATAGTGAAGCTAAATAGTGAAAGTTTGGAGCTGCTGAAGCAAAAGCGTTAATTGGCATATAAAAATTAGGTTTATTCACTCCTGCCCAATCTGCAATCCTTTCTCTAATTTGAGCTTTGTAGAGTGAACTTTTAGCACTGAGGATGGTTCTTTTAAAGATTATCAGAGAAGAACGGTGGCAGGAATATTGAAGAATGACATGACTTAGCCAGTTGATACACTATTTAAAATTTGAAATTTTGAACAACTTTAGAT
>CAUYQG010040737.1:0-49184 GCA_963574415.1 Tarsius wallacei
TGAAGAGGATGTGGCAAAAAGGGAACACTTTTACACTGTTGGTGGAAGTGTAAACTAGTACAGCCTCTGTGGAAAAAAAAAAAAAGAAACACAGGCCGGGCTCAGTGGCTCAGCCTGTAATCCCGCGCCTTGGGAGGCTGAGGTGAGTGGATTGCCTGAGCCCGCGGGTTCGAGACCCGCCTGGGCAAGCGAGACCTCATCTCTACAAAAAATCAGCTGGGCGTGGTAGCGCGTACCTGTAGTTCCAGCTACTTGGAAGGCAGAGGCGGAAGGATCGCCGGAGCCCAGCAGGTCAAGGCTGCGGTGGCCGGGAGCGGCTACTGCACTCCAGTCTGGGTGGCAGAGTGAGACCCCAACTCAAAAAAAAAAGAAAACTACAGATCAAAATACCTTGTGAAAAAAGATACAAAAATCCTAAGCAAAATTTTATTTTTTTCCTCTTTATTTTAAAGATGTGTGGTACAAGTCAGGATTAGGTACATACGTGGTCTATGTACTGGCAAAGTTTAGGCCTCCCTCTGGTCCTCACTTCCCCTGGTTTAAGATCAGGTACCCATAGTGATGTTATGTACACCCCCTTTCCCCTGGCAGTTTCCCACTACCACTACTGCCAATCCCTCTCTTGTAGTATTGTGATTAATGTTCAGGACCCACTTATAAGTGAGAATATGTGGTATTCAGTTCTCTGTTTCTGTGATAGATTACTAAGTATAGCTTTCTGGATACTTTCATAGTAAAGACAGCAGTGTGGTGTCCAGGGCTCTGCTACCCATTTGTCATGTGGCTTGGAGCATGCCATTCCCCCATTTGGAGCCTCAGTTTCATCACCTGTAAAATGGGCAGGGTGAACTGGCTGGCTTTGAGGTCCTTTCATCATGAATATTGTCTGTGCACTAGCTCAGTGCCTCTCAAAGCTTAATGTGCACACGAGTCACCTGGGCTTTTTTTTTTAACTTTTAAAGTTTTTTATTTTAAAATTGAGGGGTACAATTTAGGGTCTACAAATATTCATTGTGCAGGTACCCTTGTTGATGAGGTGTGCCCCCACTTCCCCAGGCAAATTTCCAATACCGTCAATCCCACCTCCCATCTGCAGTTTCTCACTACTGCCCATCCTTTTCTTATAGTATTATGGTAGTTGTTCAAGGTCCACACATGAGTCAGAACATGTGATACTCAGTTCTTTGTTTCTGTGAAAGATCACTCGGTATTATAGACTCTAATTCCATCCATGTGGCTGTGAAATTCATGATTTTGTTCTTCTTTATGGCTGCATAGTATTCCATTGTGTATATGTACCACATTTTTTTAATCCAGTCCTCTTTTGATGGGCAGAACGGTTGGTTCCATGTTCTTGCTATTGTAAATGATGCTGTGATAAACATAAGTGTGCAGGTATACTTTTTTATAGTGATTTGAGTCCTTCCGGGTATATTCCCAGTAGGGGCATTGCGGGGTCATATGGAAGGTCGGTTTTTAGAATTTTTAGGAATCGCCACACTGTTTTTCACAGAGGCTGTACTAGTTTATACTCCCACCAACAGTGTAGAAGTATTCCCTTTTCACCACATCCTCTCTAGCATCTGTTGTTTTTTGAGTTATTGATGATGGCTATCCTGACTGGAGTTAGGTGGTATCTCAATGTGGTTTTAATTTGCATCTCCTTGATGACTAGTGAGGCTGAGCATTTTTTCATGTATCTGTTGGCTGCTCATATGTCTTCTTTTGAGAACTCTCTATTCATATCTAAGCAAAATTTTAACTTGTAAAGTCCAAGAATATGTAAAAAAGATAGCTTATCATTACCATATGGGATTTATCCCAGGAATTCAGTTTGTTCAATAATCTGAAAAACCATCAATACAATTTACCATATAAACAAACTAAGGGAGATAAACTATATGTTTATTTCAACAGACATAGAATATTTAACATCCATTCCTAATTAAAACAAAACAAAGACTTGTCAGCAAACTGGAAGTAGAAAATGACTTCAACAGCCTAACAAAAGCACCTACAAAAAAATACAGCTAGCATCTTAATGGTGAAAGACTAAATACTTTCAGTCTAAGATTAGAAAAAAGGCAAAGATGTCTTCCCCTACCACTTGTATTAATATAGCACTGGAAATTCTAGACAGAACAATTAGGCAAGAAAAAAAAAGTCATCCAAATTGAAAAGAAAGAAGAATAATTGTCTTTATTTTCAGATGACATAATCGTACATATAAAAAACTTTAGGAAGAATTGAGCTCCCCAATTCTAGAGGCATGTAAGCAGAGTGTATTTTGAAGAGTGTACTGAAATGTTAAAGAGGAAGCAATTTACTAGGTGATTTCTTAAGATCCCCCAAACCTGAATGATCTACTGATATTTTAAAAGGTACTTCAAACCAATGAATGGACTATGCCAAATAAATGGTAGAAGGAATCCGTGTGGTATGTTGAGAGGAAAGGGAGGAGACTTTGTCCTGAATGTGTCAAGAAGCCTTTGTAGAAAAAGCCACACTTGAGTGTAGCTGTAGATGCTGAGGGTATATAAGAACAAGCACTGTGCTGGAAATAAGATGGACCTGATTTTAAAGCCTGGCTCTGCCATGCATGCTTGGGAGACTTCAGGAAAGTCACATGCCTTTCTGAGATTTACTTACTTTATCTGAAAGCAAGGTTGGTAATCATTATGACCTTATACAGGTTTTCTTTTAATTCTGAGAAAAATAGTGTGCTATAAACATGTGAAGCATTGTTAAAGAGTAAGTCGGCCATTGGAGGACTTTCATTTTATTCCGTGATCTGTAATCCACAAACCTCTGTTATTAAAAAATAGCACATACACACACACGGACAATGGCACACACAAAAATACACACTCAAAAAAATACACACTCACCCATTCAGAGAGACAAATCTCACCCACATAAAAATAATGTGTAAGCAGATGAACATAAACACATATACAATTAAACTTGTGTGCACACTCACACTCAGACACATAATCTTGCACAAACATAGATGCACCACAAAGTCCAAAGATAGAATTAACAAAGTTTGATAGGTGAAGCAAAGCCAATAGCCCAATTGCTGTTCCTCGAGCAGCTCTTCTGTGAAAGTGATGCCCACTCCAGCCTGTCTTGTCCCCTTCAAAAGCATGGAGCAAGCCACATCAGTGCTAGTACAAGCACAAGTTAACTTGGCTTCTCATGTTGTCTATAATCGAGGCCTTTCTCTTTCTCACCTATTTCACATTTACAGCCTCATTTTACCACTTTCTTCTCAATTTCAGAGGAAGCAAAGCAAAAATTGCCCAAAAATGAGAGTGAGCAATACAGGAGGAAGACATGGTGAAGATAGAGAGCCAGAAAAGCAGAGGAAACAATAAAACTCCTTTTATTCACTCAAGAAATATCTGAATGCCAGACTATGTGGTAGATGTTGGGAATTTAACTATGATCTTTCCTCACTGAGTTTTGATGCAATTGGGCAAATAACCAAATAATTATGCTTCTTTAATTATTTCAGTAATTCAGTCTTGCTTTAGGACTAAGTTTGTGAATTTGAGAAGATATCACTAGCTGGATAACCTTGGATTAGTCTCAATTTCCTAATTTGTGAAATGGGAAAAATAACACCAACCTCCTAAAGTTGTGAGGATTCAGACAGATGTTAAACAAAATATTTAGTTCAGTGCTTGGCACAGAAGGTAGATGCTCAAATGATGTCTTCTGGATGAAGAAAAAATAATTACTGTAAGTCTCAAAAGAGAATAGAGAATGTCAATCCCCAGTACAGATCACAGGTAAATGCTTAGCTTCTTGGCAGTGTCAGAAATTTAGAAGAACTCAGAGGTAACATTCTGAGTTACAACAAAAGTAGCCATGTTAAAAGTCACTTTTATCAAATGTCCCTACGTGCTCAAATCATTTCCAATTCTGTCTTCCTCAGCTCTAGTTAATAAAGACTATCTTTGTGTCTCTCACTAGAAAGGCACTTGTTTTAATTTCCTTATGTCAGTCCTAGAGATAATATATTTACAGACCCACAGGCATTCCCAGATAGAGAAAGGTCATATCTTCTTCAGAATCAACTAACCCTTTAATATATGATTCTGAAGGTCCAACTCAGAGAATCAGAAACTCTTTTTAACACAACTTGCTACCTTTCCTTGCTCAAAATCATTCAAAAAAGCACAGAAAGAAGGGTACCAGAAAATCACTAAACAATGAAACCTCTCAAACCAGATGACACCAAGTCTCCAAAGATATTAGAAAAATTCCAGTTTCCCTCTTCTGTCATGCTATCCCAAGAAAATGGGAAGTCCTGTACCTACCTGTGTACAAGTCAGTGTCTGTATATTCATCCACTTTCTTATGCTGCAGAATATAGTCGGAGACCTTGGTCCCAATAGCCGGCTGAACATCCACCCACTCCAAGGAGACCACAGTACTAGATGGCTCCACTGTTGGGGATAGTCGCAGCCTACAGGGGGTGAAAGGGAAGGTTGCTTGTTTAACAAGGGCCCAAAAGAGTCTTCAGGTGTCAAGATGGAGCTCAGGTTTCAGACTGTATTCAAATCCCGAGTTCACTCACCCCCCAAAACTTGCATGACCTTGGGCAAGTTATTTCACCTCTCATGGCCTGTTTCCTTATCAATAAAATGGGGTTACAAAGAGCCATCATTCAAGAGCAATGTAGAATTCAGTAAATTAGTCTATGCACACAGTATGTGCTCAATAAAAGTTGTTTTCCATTTATTTGAGCTATAATCTCAATGATGCTTCCTTTTCAGTTAAATTGGCAGTGCCTTCAAACACAGGGGCTTTCAAGTTTTCTGTCATACCTTCAATACCATTAGTTGACTGTATAATACCCTTAAATCAATACTCTCTCAAAAGGAACAAAAATCTTGGAGTAAATCCTTTTGAAAAGCAAGAAAAAAAGGGAATAATTGAAGGTTATAATTGAAATGGTCTTTGGAGGCAATGAAGTTTAATTCCCTCATTTCACAAAAATGAGAAAAGGCCCAGGATAGGGAAATGGTTTACACAAGGTCACACAGCTAGTTGAGGACAGGACCGTGATGATAACTTTACTTATCTCTAATCTCGGATTCTTTATTCCTTTCCACTATAACCCATTATCTCTTCAAAGACCACCTTACAATATGATTATTCTAAACCCACCGAGGTGTATTAGGGGACTCTGTTTTCCAATATTAGCTGTGGCCCACCTCGTCTATGCTCCTCACACTTCTCCCTCTTAATTATACTCCTCCAATTAAGATGACTTTACTTCCTCAGATGGTGAACTTCCATTGTTAAGGCCTTCACATATGTCAGGGACTTCATTCTGTATAGAAGTCTGACCCTCTCACTGCCCAGCTTAAAACCCACCAGAGGTTTCCCACAGTCTTCAGGATGAAATCTAAATTCTTTGCTTTCGCTCCCAACCATCTCCCCAATCTCATCTGTAACCACTCTTCAGAACTTCTTTGTATAACATTACCTATTCTCATGCAACCACTAAAAATTTCCAACAACAGTGAATTCCTGTTTATATAAAGTGTGCTCTAAAGCAGGAGACAGCAAACTATTTCTGCCTCAAACGCAATTCTCACCACTTGTTGCCAGGCTGATTCCTACCGTAATTCAGGTCTCTAGAGAGGTTTCCCTATTTCCCATCTGTTCAACTATCTAAAGCATCTCCCCATTATTCTCCTTACTAGCACCACTTTGTTTCTCTTTGATATTTTTCTTGTTTAAATTTTTAAACTGTATCTTATTTTCCAGTTTATGCTTTGGTATCTCTCTCTCCCATAAAACTGTCAGTTCCCTAAGTGCATAAATGGTGCCTATCTTGTTCACTGACGTATTCCCCAGTGCCTGACTCATACCAGCTATTCAAAATTATTTGTTAAATAAGTTAATACAATAAGGTTATTTAGAAGAGGTTCTATACTTACTTTACCTCAAGAGCCCCAGTACCCAACACAGGACCAGAAAAGCAGTATGCAGTTGCCTGGTAAACTTTTGCTGCATGGATAAGTAAAGGAATGAATGACGGACTGAATGGCTTCATTAAAAACAGCACACACTTCAATATCAGAGTCTACATCTGCATCATGTTTCTATTCTACCAAAGCTCTCTTCTTTTCTAAAAAAGGAAGGAGGTAGGCCCCAAGGACTTCAGGAAGTTGGGTAGGCAACTTGGAAACAGAAGCCAGTCATGGTGTAGGTTGGCAGGACAGGAGCGTGAGTCCATGAAAAGGGGTGACCAAAGGAAAAGGGGCCATACATACGTACACCGGCTGTGGAAGGGGGCTGCAGTTGGGAAGCCCACTGGCATCAAAGGCGCTGAGGTCACACCTACACCAGTCATCAATCACATCCCCTTTCCCTGAGCACCAGTAGGAACTCATCAGTGCATTCTTGAAAGCCTGGAATAAAGGACAGAAGAAATAATGATGACAATGCAGAGTAGCCCTTCTGAATACAGGACATCATCTCTTTTTAAATCCTACCCTAAGCCATTCCCTATCCAGTAGCCAGAATGATTATTGAGAAAAAATAAAAACAGCATCCACTGAGAACCTCCCCTGGGTCTGGCCTCTACCTATATTAACTTAACCTTCACAACAATCCCACATGGTAGAAATCAGCATCATTATCATTAACAGCATCATTATCATTAGCATCATCCATCATGATCATTTCCCATTTTACATATTGGTAAACTGAGGCATTGCAGAAAGTAAGTAACTTGCCTGAAGTTCATAGCTAGTAAGTGATAGAGCTGGGATCCAGGCCCAGGAGGTCTAGCTCCAGAGTCCTCTCAAACACCTTGCTACATTGCTTCATGTAGAAGTCTGACCTTCTCACTGCACCCTCCAGAGGTTTCCCACAGTCTTCATAATAAAGTCTAAATTTCTTATTCCCACTCCTGACCATTTCTCCAGTCTCATCCCTAACCACTCTTCAGACCGTCTGTGTAAGGTATCATCTATTGTCATGTAGTCACTAACATTTCCACCAACAGTGAATTTCTATTTCTATAAAGTATTTTCTAAATCAGGAGACAGCAAACTGTTTCTGTGACGAGCCAGATAGTAAGTAATTTTCAGCTTTGCGACCAAGTAGTCGCTGGCACAATTACTTAACATTGCCTTTGTAGCATGAAAGTGATACAGATAATACTTTAAATTAATGGGCATGTCTGTATTCTTACAAAACTTTGTTTATATTTACAAAGACAGGTGGCAAGCTAGATTGGGTCTGAGGGCTATATAGTTGGCTGACCCTTGCTCTAAGTGATAATCAATGTTCTATTTAATTGCAATGTGCTTCATTGTCTCCCAGTTTGTTTGTGTTTAAACATTGTCTGTTTTCTACTTAATATATTCTCCTTTTGGTAGTTCATTTCAATCTTTTAGTCTCAAATTAACATTCCTTTCTCTGGGAACCCCAATTTTCTAAAGCCTGGAATTAAGCTTCTCTTCTGTACACCATAACACTCTAGACCATATTTTGTTTGTTTGGTTGGCTGGTTTTTAACGACTTTTGTTTTTGTAGAAACAGGGTCTCACTATGCTGCTCAGGTGGTCTTGAACTTCTTGCCTCAAGTGATCCTCCTGTCTTGGCCTATGAAAGAGCTAAAATTATAAGTGTGAGCCACCGCACCTGGCCCTAGACCATATCTACCATCACATTTCCTTGCCTGTCTTACCCTACAGACACTGATCCACAGGGTCAGGCCTTATTCACATGAATATTTTTATGGGTCTTAGCACAGCTATTCAGCCAATATTTAATGAATAAATGAATAGATACTGAAAAACTGATCATTAATATTTGGCAGTAAAGAGACCTTGGAAGGCACTTCAGGTGAGCTTAGGACCGGCCTCAAGTTTTTTTGCCTTCTACTTCCTTCCTGTCCCTCAGGCTCAAGGTGTGAAAGATACCTTAAATGTGTGCTTGATGCTGTCCCTGATGTTTCTAGGCATTAGGGATACAGAATGTATGACAGCTCTAAAGCTTAAGGATTCCAGAAAATGTGAATCTCTTACTCCTCTCCAGGTAAGAACTTTGCTTTATTTCTTTTTCTTTTCTTTTATATATATTTTAATTTTTGTGTGCTTTTAAATGAAAGTCATATTTAAATACATTTATGTTCTTGTGGATGTTGAACCAGCCCTGCATCCCAGGGATGAAGCCTACTTGGTCATGGTGGATGATTTTTGGGATGTATTATTGGATCCAGTTTGTGAGAATCTTGTTGAGAATTTTAGCATCTATGTTCATCAAGGATATTTGGCCTGCAGTTCTCTTTGTTGGATCTTTACCCGATTTGGGTATCAATGTGATGTTAGCTTCATAAAATGATTTGGGGAGAGTTCCATCTTCCTCAATTGCCTGGAATATGTTCAATAGGATTGGTATCAGCTCCCCCTTGTATGATTTGTAGAATTCTGCTGGAAAGTCATCTGGTCCATAGTTTTTTTTTGTTTTTTTTTTTGTAGGTAGTTTTCTTATGACATAGTTGATTTCCTGCATTCTTATTGGTCTATTTAGGGTCATGATTTCTTCTTATTTCATCCCAGAGATGCTGTGCGATATCAGAAAGTCCTCCATCTCATTTAGGTTTTCAAGTTTATTTCCATACAAATGTACATAGCAATCTCTGGTTATCTTTTGTATTTCTTCAGAGTCAGTTATGACTTGATGTTTTGTTTTTCTGATTGTGTTTATTTGGACTTTTTCTCTCTTTTTCTTGGTCAGTCTAGTTAGGGGTCTATCAATCTTGCTTATCCTTTCAAAGAACCTACTTTTTGTTTTGTTGTTTTTTTGTATTATATTTTTGTCTTCTATGTCATGAATTTGGGCTTTTATTTTGGTGATCTGGATTATTCTGCTGAAGTTAGAGTTTTGGAGGTCTTGCTTTTCCAGCTTTCTTAGGTGATTTATTAGGCTGTTAACTTGTGATCTTTCCAGAAATACCTAGGCATCTTCCTAACCAGAGAAGTGAAAGAGCTTTACAATAAAAACTACAAAACATTGCTCAAAGAAATTAAAGATGACACAAACAAATGAAAAAAGATTCCATGATCATGCATCGGAAGAACCAACATTGTTATGATGTCCATCCTATGCAAGGCAATCTACAGATTTAATGCAGCATCTTTCTCAGACCTGGAAATGACAATACAGGAATTCATATGGAAACATAAATGACCACGAATGGCTGAAAAAAAAAAAAAGCAGGAGGCGTCAAACTCTCAGACTTTAAACTTTATTATAAAGTTACAATAATCAAAACAGTCTGATACTGGTACAAGAGCAAGCATATAGACCAATGGAACAGGGTAGAGATTCCAGAAGCAAAACTTCAGTTTATCAACCAACTCATTTTTGACAAAGTCTTCACCACCAACCACTGGGGAGAGGAGAACCTATTCAGTAAATGGTGCTGGGAAAACTGGCTGACCACATGCAGATGATTAAAACAAGACCCCTACCTATCATAATACATAAAAATCAACTCTAAATGGATCAAAAAACTAAATGCAAAACATCAAACTATAAGAAACTTAGAAAACGCAGAAGACACCCTTATGGAATTTGAAACTGGCAACTAATTCCTGATCAAAACCCTAAGTGCGGCCATGCCAGAAAAGATAAGATAGACAAGTGGGACCTCATCAAACTGACAAGCTTCTGCAAAGCAAAAGAAACCATCAAGAGAGTGGGGAGACAGCCCACAGACTGGGAAAAAATATTTGCCAACTGTACATCCAACGAAGACCTAACATCTAAGATCCACAAGGAACTCAAATGTGCCGAAAAGAAAACAACAAACAGCCCCATTATAAAGTTGGCAAAATATATGAATAGATTCTTCTCAAAAGAAGACATATGTGCAGCCAACAGATACATGAAAAAATGCTCAGCCTTACTAGTCATCAAAGAAATGCAAATTAAAACCACACTGAGATACCACCTAACTCCAGTCAGGATGGTCATCATCAATAACTCAAAAAACAATAGATGCTGGAGAGGATGCGGGGAAAGGGGAATGTTTCTACACTGTTGGTAGGAGTGTACAATAGTACAACGTCTGTGGAAAACAGTTTGGTGATTCCTAAAAGATCTAAAAATTGACCTTCTACCCTTGCAATCCCCCTACTGGGAATATACCCAGAGAAACTAAAATCACTCTATGAAAAAGATACCTACACATGCATGGTTGTTGAGCATTATTTACAACAGAAAAAACATGAAACCAACTGTTCTGCCCATCAAAAGAGGACTGGATAAAAAAATAGACATGATGGAATATTACACAGCCATAAACATGGACACAATTATGAAATTCACAGCAAGTTTGATGGACTTAGAGTTTATAATACTGAATGATGTATCACAGAAACAAAGAACTGAGTACCACATATTCTCACTCATAAACGGATTGAACAATTATCCTAATACTGTAAGAAAGGGATTGGCAGCAGTTGGAAACTGCCGGGGTGGGGGGATGGGATTGGCAGTAGTGGGAAACTGCCAGGGGAGGAGGGTACACCTCATCAACAAGGGTACCTTCATCATGAACATCTGAACATTTGTATATCCAATCCTGAATTGTTGGATATACAAACTACCCCATATCTTCAAAATTAAAAATTTTTTGAATAAAAAATAAATGAAGTTGTACACAGCCTATAACCAAGGACACTTGATTAACCAGATGACACTTTTTCCATTCTGCATTGTTTCAAAGACTCAAGTAGAGTATGTTCATGTAAAGTGGGCCAGGGGTCTCCCTCCATAGTGACCCAGAACATAGATCTAAAAGGAGAAGGCGTCTATCAAACTTCCATCATATTTCTCCCAGAGACTTTGACAAAAAGGATCCAACTTTTCCTGCCATACATTTAACCCATATCCACTCCTAGGGATGAACAAATTATCTAATTTCTCTTGAGTTAAGTATATTGACCCAAATAAATGCATAATTACAGTCAAAGTTTATGTTTATGAAGTACTCAATTATATATTGCAAAGTGTTTTAGGTGCATTAACAAATGTAATTGTCACAATAGTCTGGAGATACAAATATTATGATACTCATGTACAGATGAGAAAACTAGGAATCAGAGCAGTGAGGCAACTTTCCCAAGATCACACAGCAAGAAAAAGATGGACACAGAATCCAAACCCAGATCTTTGTAACTTCCAAGTCCAGGTCATTTCTGCTCAACCATGCAGAGCAGTGGGATTAACCCCAAGCAGAGTTGCCAGATTCCGTATATTATAAAAAGACAGGGTGCCCAGTTAAATTTAAATTTCAGACAACATTTTCTTTGGGTAAGTCTATTCCATGATATATTTGCATATAAAGTGTTTGGGCCAGGGTCTGGCACACAGTAAGAGCGCTGTTTCTACTGGGTGCCAGAACTTATGCTGAGAACAAATGTCCCTTCTCTAACCAGCACCAGAGGGAGGGACTCTCATGAGGACAGAAACCAGATGGGACTGCATGAGGTCATGCTGACTGTCAGACCTTTTCTCCCTCCCTTTTCAGGTTTCCCCTCAGTGAAATTAGCGTGCACAACTGCTCATGGCTTAAGATTCTGTAACATCTTCAGCCAGTATTAAGCACTTAATTACCATAATGGTAAAATCCAGGGCCATGGGCGAAAGTGACACAGATGAGAAGATTGCATTGGACTCCAGCAATAGGAGGGAAAGCATCCTGTTGTGTGTGTATGTATTTTGTGTGCGTGTGTGTTGTGAGTGTGTGTGTGTGTGTGTGTGTGTATGGTTTTTATAATCAATAGGAACTTGAGCTTGTGGAAAACAAAACAGGAAATCTCTCTGGACTTTGTGAGTTTCACCATCCAGGCAGTTCTTGGGAAGAAATCCTGCCTGCAAGTCTCCGCATCCCGCATCCACTGGCTCTTTCCCAAAACCCTGAGGAACAGAATGGGGACTGGTGCAACGGCCCGGCCAACACTGGATAGAGCACAAACACACCCTGATAAAAGGCTGACATCAAACAGGGAGCCCTTGCAAGAGAGCAGAAGCCAGCATTGTGTCAGCGCAGGATCACTCTTTCCTTACGTCTTCAGTCCTTGCAACACTCCATCCACAGTCCAATTAGATCCCAGGGGAGAGGAATCATAGAATGTTCTAATTTCACAGGACTCTGCGAGTCATCTAATCTAATCCGATTCACAGATGCAGATACAGTGGCCCAGAAGGGCTAGGTGGCTGGACCAAGGTGATAGAGAAGCTTTGTGATAAAACTACTCTATTTCTCCACTCAATGCTCAAAATTACCCTTTGGGATTGGTGTCCTATTCCCATTTACAGACAAGGATGGAGGAGTAGGGAGGAACTTGAACTGAAGTCTATTTAAAGCCTGGCACCCTTGACCTTCTTGGGTCACCAGAAACAATAAATGCCAAGATTTCATTCAAAATATCCTGTTTAGCTGCTCTGCTTGGGTCATGTGTTTATATGTGTGAGTGTGTGTGTGTGTGTGTGTGTGTGCGCGCGCGCGCGTGTTCCATGTGTTGTTTGCATATGTGTGTCGGTGTGTTTTCTCAGAGAAAATGAAACATTACACTAGAGGCATTGTTGACTCCTGGCTTTTGAATAAGTAGAGAGATCTAAGAAACAAATCCTGTACTTAACACAGGGGCTGCATTTGCATAGCCATTGGTTTTCATAACAAAGAAGGTTTGCATTTCCACTACTTGTAAATGCTTCCAACTTTGACTAATTAGCTAGCAAACCAAGCTGGGCAGGAGGAGAAAACAACCACAAAAATGTTAAGCAATCAAAATAAACTAGCGTTTATTTTTGACTCTTGTTACTTTCCTAGTTGAACTTGCATAAGTGATTCCTCTTTCTTTTTTTAATTTTATTTTAAAGATGTGGGCTACAATTCAGAGTTAGGTATACAAATGTTCACTATGCAGGTACCCTTGTTGATGCAGCGTGCTCCCCAGCCCCCACCTCTTTCTAAGACTTGATTTCCCCATGTGCAAAATGAGGAGACAGAAGAAATATTTTTTGCAGGTTTAATTAAATTAAATAAATATTCACTGAATTTCTTACTCCATACCTGTGCCATCTAGAAACTAAGAAAGGGATGAACAAGACCCAGTTGCTAGATTCAAAGCTACGGTTTAATGGTAAAGACACAAACAATTAAAATTACTATGTTTCAAATGCTATGAAGTGATAGTTCTGATTCTGTATGATTCCAAAAAATAAAAAAAGTTAGCTAGGCGTGGTGGCACATTCCTGTTGTCCCAGCTACTTCGGAGGCTGAGGTGAAAGGATCGTCTGAGCCCAGGAAGTTGAGGTTGTAGTGAGCCATGATTGTGTCTCTGCCCTCCAGCCTGGATGACAGGGTGATTAAGATACTCTTGTGGATGTTTCTAAGTGTCTTAATCAAATACAGGGTATTTACTTGAAGATATATACATATTATATATATATAACATATATATTTAAGTATTTATAAATATAATATGTATGTGTGTGTGTGTGTGTGTATACCCTGTATTTGCTTAAGATACTCAGAAACATCTACATAGATTGTCACTAAGCTCTTGAATTAAATTCCATACACTATACTTTTAATGACATATTTTTTACACTAAAAATCTCATGTGCTGATACCAAGTCAGTTTTTTTTTAATACTAAGATAGTTCCGATTCTGCATGATTCCAAAAAGGTGTTCAGAAGTGCTCACCCAAAGCCTAAAGGATTCTATCTCTACGGGACTAAATAGTTTAGTCAAGTGACTGCCCAACACATACCAAATGAGGAGGGGAAAGGTTTTCTAGAGACAAAACAATCTGTTACCTTTTAACCCTTGGCTCCATTTTAGCACCTCACACAGTACCTGGCATTTATTATCAGCCAGTCAATATTTGTGGAATTGAATTAAAAGTTCACATGGAATACTGGATGACAAAAAAGTAATTAATAAGTAATAAAAGCAAATAAAATGTGTATGTACATTTGCGATCCTCTTCCACCCCATGATTGCTTGTATCTCCTTTGTCAATTTGGTCCCACTAGCCAAAACCTGGGGTCAATCTGGTCTCCTTCTGTCTCATAAGGTTTCTCAAAACCAGCCTCTCTTCTCTGGTCCCACTGCTGCCTCCTTGGTGCAGGCTAATAATGCCCTTTCCATGGGCAGTTGCTGTGCCTCTGGACTGGTCTCCAGCTTTGTATTGCCTCTCCTAGCACGGCTCTCACTCACGACATTCTGAAACATCACTGCATATTTCCCCCCCTCACATGGACCCTCCATAAGTTCCACACTTTCCAGTTGAAGCTTCCACTGATAATCTGACATCCAAAGCCCTTGGTTCTTCAGCCTATGGCTCTTCTCCCAGCATCTTACCCCCACTGCTCTCAATCTGTGACCCAGCACATCCCAACTTCTTACATCAGTGCAGTTCTATACCCACAAGCCTTTTCTCATGCTGTTTGTGCCTTTGATCTGAAATGCCCTTTCCTCACTTCTTCCTCCTTGCTGAATTCCAGGAAACTGTCCCTGCCCAATTGGATTCTGCCAAACCTTGAGCGATTTCTGTCTCTTCCTCCTCACATTCAATTTTTACACATTTCACATTTCCTTGAAATTTGCTTATGTATGTGTCCCACTCACCTATCACACTATGAATGCCTCCAGGGCAAAGTCATATACATAATTCATCTTTGTGTCTCTAGCTCTAAGAAAGAGTAAGCACATAGCAGGGTCCCGATATGAAATAGGATGCCAGCCAGGATTAAACTTGTGTAGTTTCTCTTGCTGTACTCTTCTAGCAAAAGAGATGACAGGAATGCAATTGGTCACCATAAACATACTAAATTACCTTGGAACCACTGAAAGGAGATTGAGGTGCACTATGAAGGTAATAAAGTGCCTTTTGGGAAAATTGGGATGACTGCTTGGAAGGGAGTGGGTTGATGGCTTTTTTTTGCCAGAGAAGTGCTTGAAGGTATAAAATAAGAAGCTTTTGGAGAGAAATAGGAGGAACAATGGTTGACGACCCCCTTTATAGACAGACTAATTGCTGAGCCCATGCTGAGGATGCGTTTACTTGGTCATGAGGAACTGGGATTCATGAACATGGGAAGGATGGAAGAGGATAGCATAGCAGTGTCTGCACAAAAGCAGAAAAAGAGATTTTTAGCTTAGCTTAGAACCCTGGGATAGTATCTACCTGGGCCATCTGCCATCAGTCATCAGCATATAACCTCATATTGGCTGCAGGAAATTCCAACCACTCATTTCCCTGGTAGAGATAGGAGACAGAGTTCAGTAGCCGGAGCCCTTATTCTTTAGAAATGGAATGAGACATGCCCATGTGCCCTGACAGTGAGACAGAGATTAATTGATCATTCTGTTACAAATCAATGAATGTATAATTAAACAGCACGTGTGAGAACACATATAGGGAGAAAAGTGGTTAGTGTTAGTTGACTTGTCTTATTATTCCCATACAAAGCAGGAAGGCAGGTATGGTTAATCATCTCAAAAATTGCTTGGAGAAGAAAGCAACTAGGTAGCTAAGCAAAGGGAAGACGAACCCTTAAACTACATACATATCCTAGAAGCTAGAGGGTTCTGAAGGGCACACAAGCATATTCATTGACACAGCTCCCTGGCATTTAAGATTTAGAAGAGTCGTGAGAAGTGATGCCGGCCCTTACAATTCTGTACAGATGAGGAGGTCCAAAGAGAAAAAACATTCACTGTACCAGGTTGCCTACTTTTGGTTCTGGGTTCAAGCCACCAACCTCTGTCACTTTAATGGAAAACAAACATAACAGCATTTACTGAGATTGTGATAAGCACTTTAAACATACATTATATCATCTAATCATGTCAATAACTTTATGTGATAGTGTCTGCTGTTACTATCCTCAGTTTCTCAGAGAAGAAAACTGAGATCTGAAGGGTGAAATAGCCTGTTTAAGGTTAACCAGCTAAAAAGCGGTAGAACTCAGGTCATCTGATCCTGAAGACCATGCTTTCAGCCACTACAATCATAAGCAATGCCTTGCTGAACTAGAAGATATTAATAACACTTGACATTTATTGAGTGCTTACTACAAGCCAGGCACTGTTGTAAGTTCTTTATATTATTCCTCACGATACCCTAAGTACTTTAGACATATTAACTCATTAAGTTTTCCCAACAACCTGTGAGGTAAGTGTGGTTAGTATGTCCAATTTACATCCATTGCCCAAGTCACGTAGCTAGTAAGTGGCAGAGATGGGATTTGAATTCAGAAAATTTAATTTAAACCAGGAAACCTAAGCTTTCCTAATAAAGCCTCCAAATAAACATACCAATAATCCATTTTTTAAAAATGTTGTTTATACCCCTAATTCCACCTATCATTAGCAAAATTTGGATTTTTTTTTTCACTGTATGGATAGGAATGGACCAGTGAAAACACCACAAATGAAATTGACATTTTTAAAAGTCAACGGTAGCAATTTCATTTGGTTCAATGTAATAGTCATCACAAGAGTTAAGAAAATCCCACGGCGGGGGGGGGGGAGCATAAAGCATGAAAAGAGTAAAGAGCTAAAGATAGGAGAATTCCAGGGAATGCCAACATTTTCTGACTAGCTTACTGTGTAACCTCAGTAAATCTCTTCCCTTCTCTAGGCCTTATTGTCACCTGTTAATTTCTTCAGATTGGTCACAACATTTCTATTTCTGACCATTTTCTGCTTTGTGCTTGAATTTTGCTTTTTCTCAAAGCTGGCCACAATTTGCCCATCCCCTTTAAAACTTCCCACCCTACACATAGTGCTTAGAACTGCCTGTTAGCAGGCAAAACTATCATTAGTGAAAGGATCAGTGTTTCCACGGGCTAGAGGGAAGGGAAGAATAAACAGATGGAACACAGAGGATTTTTAGGGCAGTGAAAATACTCTGCATGATATTACAAGTTACTGCAATGGTGGATACATGTCATTATACATTTGTCAAAACCTATAGAATGTACAGCACAAAGAGGGAACCCTCATATTAACTACGGACTTTGGGTGATAATGATGTGTCAGTGCAGGTTCAGTGAAGTAATAAATTTACCATTCTGGTGGGGATGTTGATAGTGGGGCAGGCCGTGTGTATATGTGGGTAGAGGGCAGATGGGAACTCTCTGTACCCTCTGCTCAGTTTTGCTAGGAACCTAAAACTGCTCTAGCAAAAAGTCTATTTCATTTTCTGCCAACTAACATCCTCTCTGCAGAGGAGGTCAGACAGTTGATGAGCATACCACTGACAGTTTTTGAAGAAAGAGAGGAGTAGGATGAAGAGAATAGCCACCTATTAAACATCTCCTATTCTATTCTAGGGCATCCACCTGTGAACTTCTATTATCCTCCCAACAACTTGTGGATGCAGCAGCTTTTACTGTTACAGATGACCAAGTGAAAGGTCAGAGAAGATTCTGGCCCAAGGTCAACCAGATAGAACACAGTAGGGCAGAGAGTCTGCTTTGGACTCACCTGCAAATCCCAAGCTTTACCCGCTGACTTCCTTCAACCCACTTCCTATTTTCAGCCTCAGATTCCCCCTACACAGTGAAGACATGCTAACTGGCAAGGACCCATTTCCTATATAAGAAATTGTGCAGCTCAATCTATGGCTCTATAAATCACAGAAACGACACCTAATTTCCCCTGTCAGGATAAGCTTCACTTTTCAAGTCATTCTCCCCTGAATGATGAGAGCCCAACAGAACAGCTCCATAATCTGTGTGACAGGAAGAAGACATTTAGAGTCAGCCAAACCCTCCTCTTGCCACACTTACCTCTGCTAATGAAAAAATATTAGAGAAATAAATATACAACCCACTGAGGTGCTCTTGCACAGGGCTCTGTCAGCTGTCTGTTTCCCAAGATGTACAGAGACAAGATGTTAGGGTTATATGATCCTCAGGCAAGAAGCAATTTTTCTTGTCAGTTAGTCCCATATCTCAGCTTCCATCCATCTCACGCAGAAGAGGAAGAACTGGGTTTTAATGCATTAAAAATAACAAGGAGCATTTTTTGAATGTTTTAATATGCCAGAAACAATGCTCAGTGTTTGATATGCAGGGAGGCATTTAATTTGCACAGCAACACCATAATTGGGTACTCCAGTTGTTCCCACTATATAGAGGATGACACTGAGGCCCCAGGAAGTTTTGGTTCCTTTACTAAATCACTTAGCTAGTATTTAACGAGAACAAAACTCAAACCTGTAATTCTCAAATTTCAAAGCCTAAATGCTTAACCACTACGAGTAATGTATTCCCCATAAACAGCCCATATATGAGGGTGCATTGTTTCCTTGCAGCCCCTGAAACACTTGAAATTTTAAAAAGTTTGAGGCTGCTCTTATCAGGTGACATGATCAATGTCACAAATCTAGGCGTTAGGATTCAAACACAGGTCTGATTCCAAAGGCTGAATCCTCTTCTCTGTCCTAGTCATTTTCCTACAAACTGAGGACAAGTATACATGATATACTCAGAAGAAGGCAGAGTGACTGGTCACAAAAGCAAAAATAGACTAACAAGATTGCATAAAAGTAAAAAGCTTCTGCCCAGCAAAGGAAACAGTCAACAGAGTGAAAAGACAACCTACAGAATGGGAGAAAATATTTGCAAGCTATGCTGCTGACAAATGATGAACATTTAGAAGACCAGGGGGAACCCCCAAAAAAATGGAAGTACAGGCTTCCTCTGTTAGGTAAGTGTTCTAGGAATCCATCAGTATCAGTGTACCAGCTAGCATTGTTGTGAGAGGCTGTGTTCAGCTTCAGTTATTTTTTTTTTAAGATTCTTACAACACATTTGCCCATTTCACATGCAACACATTTGCCCACAGTGCACTAAGTGTTCAATAATTTTTTTTTTTTTTTGAGTTGGCATCTCACTCCGTCGCCCAGACTGGAGTGCAGTGGCCGCTTCCGGCCACCGCAGCCTCAACCTGCTGGGCTCCGGTGATCCTTCCACCTCAGCGTTCCGAGTAGCCGGAACTATAGGCGCGCGCTACCACGCCCGGCTAATTTTTTTGATTTATTGTAGAGATGAGTTATCGCCTGCCCAGGCGGGTCTCGAACCCGCGGGCTCAGGCAATCCACTCACCTCAGCCTCCCAAGGCGCGGGATTACAGGCTGAGCCACCAAGCCCGGCGTGTTCAATAATTTTTTACCAAAAACACCATGACCCTCATTCCCTACCCTTCCTATTTACCTGATCTCACTCCAAGCAATTTTTGTTTCCTGGATTAAAAAAAGTCCTCAGAGGGAAACATTTTGCCAATGCGGAAGCAGTGAAACAAAAAATGGCAGAAACACTAAAAGGCATCAAAGTTGACAAGTTCAAAAACTGTTTAGAGCAGTAAAAAAAGCGTTTTGATAGGCATATTGCATCAACACAGAGTACTTTAAAGGACACTGAAGTTTAAGCATGTAAGAATAAATATACAATTTCTTATAAATAAATTCTGGGGTTATTTGGGTCCCCCTCATATATAAAGAACTTAATGCAATAGCAAAACAAAACAAAAACAAATAATCCAGTTAAAAGATGGGCAAAAGATCTGAGTAGATATTCCTTATAAGAAGACATACAAATGGCCAACAGGTATATGACAAAATGCTATATGAAAAATGCATCATTAATCATCAGGGAAGTACAAATCAAAACCCCAATGAGACATAACTTCACTCCAATTTAAGTGGATATTATCAAAAAGACAAAAAAATAACAAACGCTGGTGTGGATATGCAGAAAGGAGAACTCTTATACACTACCAGTGAGAGTGTAAAATTAGTACAGCCATTATAAAAAACAGTATGGAGGTTCCTCAGAAAACTAAAAATAGAATTGCTGTATGATCCAGCAATCCCACTTCAGTACATATATCTAACAAAATTAAAATCAGTATGCTGAAAAGATATTTGCATGCCCGTGTTTCTTACCGCACTATTCACAATAATCAAGAATGGAATCACCTTAAGCGCCCATCAACAGAAAAATGGATAAAGAAAATGAGATATACTCATGAGCTGCATAATGATGTTTCAGTCAATGATGGACCACATCTATGATGGTGGTCCTATAAGATTATAATAACATATTTCTACTGATCCTTTTCTATGTTTAGATATGTTTAGAAACACAAAATTTGTCATTGTGTTACAGTTGCCAACAGTAGTCAAGATAGTAACATGCTGTACCGGTTTGTAGTCTAGGAGCAATAGGTTATACCATATAGCCTATGTGTATAGTAGGCTATACCGTGTAGGTTTGTGTAAGTATACTCTATGATGTTCATACAACTATGAAATGGCCTGAACAGAATATGTCCCCATTGTTCAGAAATGTTTGCCTGTGTGTATACAACATGGAATACTATTCAGCAACAAAAAAGACAAAATCTTGACATATTCAGTAACATGGATGAATCTGGAGGACACGTTAAGTGAAATAAGCCAGTCACAGAAAGACAAATACCACATGGTGTCTCTTGTATGCGGAATCTTAAAAAGTTGATCTCCTAGAAGTAGAGAATGGAATTGTGGTTACCAGAAGGTAGGGAGGGTAGAAAAAGGGGGGATAAGGAGAGATTGGTCAATAGATACAAAATTACATTTAGATTAGTGTTCTATTGCATAGTAGGGTTCTATTGTATAGTAGTGTTCTATTGCATAGTAGAGTGACTATGGTTAACAATATTGTGTTGTATATTTCAAAACAGCTAGAAGAGATGATTTTGAATGTTCCCCCCACAAGGAAATGATAAATGCATGAGGTGATGGATATTCTAATATCCTAATTTGACTTTTATATAACGTATACATGTTTTAAAATACCACACTGTACCCCATAAATATGTACAATTGTTATGTGTCAATTGAAAACAAAATTTTTAAAAAGAAAAAATAATAGATTGTTTTGTAGGACTTTTAGAGCCACTAATATGCAAATTTTCACTGGGAAGTCCTGAAAAGGTGATGTATATAATGCAGCATTTCCTAAACATATATGTTTATGAAACTTTTTTTCCCACATGACATCTAGGGATCTGGCACTCTGCTGAGTCTTCCCTAGGTTGTGCTAATCCAGATACTAGGGTGAACATAAAGTCCTCTGCTAGCCAAGAGTAGCCCAGGAAAGAGCTCATCCCAACTCTGTCAGTAACTGTGCTACCATGGCCAACTCTGTCTTCTCTGGGCCTTGGTCATCTTGTCTATAAAATTAGCATATTACACATTTTTATTTCTGAGACCTTGACCCTTTGATGACATCATGAGTTCAAGAAGCACATGTAGCTCTAGCTTCCAGACCAGGCCCTCATTACTTGAGCCTACCATGACTTTGGCCTTCCAGGCCATAGATTTGCCATATCCCACTCAACTACTATAAGGCACCTATTAGCTGATGTCAGGTCCCCTAAATTTCTTACCTCTGCTTCTCCCTCCAGCATCATCTATTACCACCACCCTTTTCACACTCTATGCTCCAGCTGTGCTTTCTCACCTCTAGCCTTATATTTCTTCTCCTTGAAACATTTTTCTTCCATCTGATAATTTTTCCTACTACTCATCCATCAACTCTCACTTTAAAGACTACCTTTTCCAGGCAGCCTTCCACTACTCTCTGAAGATGGGATAGACACCTTCCTTCATAAATGCATATTCCCTTACCTTTTCCTATAATAAAACTAATTTTACTATGCTATATTTTATTTCCTATTTCATTAGTAATCTTATCTGTCTCTCCTAATAGATTGTGCATAAGCTGAGGTTTTGGACCCTCTCTGCTTTGCTTTCTATTTAATACCTAAAGTCTGATACAGAATAGGGGTTCAGTAATTGATCAATCAATTGTTCTATCATAAATTAATTAATGGCAGGAATCCTGATCCTGTTGCATCTCTTCCTGTCCCTTTGCCTTAGCTGGGTTTACTTCTCCTCTGCCCAGGCCTCAGAATAATCCTGTGCTCCTAATCTCTGCCATCCTACTAGCAAATGCTACTTTTCCTCCTGGGAAAAATCTAGGAGCTCTAAGAGGCATGTTCTTGGCATAAAACCTTTCCATATCCTCCAATAGAATATGGAAGGTTTTTTCCCCAAAAACTTTTTGTATAAAGCACTTTAAATATCAGAAGAGCTAAAGTGAAAATTTTCTTTGACTTGTCTTTTTTATCTTAATTTATGTAAATTACATATTCTACTTCAGAATAGACTTGGGTTGGTTTTGCTATGAACAATAGAGTTTTCTTCCCAAAATGTTTCTCATAGTGTGATACCTAGACCTCTTGTTTCATTAATTACCTGAAGTACCTATTAGTAATTTTAATTTCCAGGTTAAGTTCAAGATCTACTGATTCACAATCCTGGGAGAGGTGATCCAGAATCTGTGATTTCATCTAGGCAAAGCTTATATACTATTTTTTTCTTTTTTGAGTTGGAGTCTCACTCTGTCGCCTAGGCTGGAGTGTAGTAGCATACTCGTGGCCACCCCAGCGTAGACTTGCTGGGCTCTGGCGATCCTTCCACCTCAGTCTTCCAAGTAGCCGGAACTACAGGCATGCTCTACCACACCCAGCTAATTTTTTATTTATTGTAGAGACGAGGTCTCGCCAAGTTGCCCGAGCTGGTCTCAAACCCACAGACTCAGGCAATTCACTCACCTTGGCCTCCCACAGTGCTGGGATTACAGTCTGAGCCACCGAGCCCAGTCCTTATATACTATTAAGTTCAAGATTCTCATCTTTTAATCCTGTGATTTTGGGTATATTTTGGCACTTCATAGTGCATTACCTGGGGTCTGGGCACTCCAGTGTGAAAAGTTTAAAACCCGGAAGATTTAAGTAGATACTCTCCCAGTATCAGATACAAGGATACAGTCTGATGGCCATTTTTGAACTCAATAACCCTGTTGCTCTGGCCAAGGCTAACAGGACCAAAGTTGATTACCTGACACAAACTGGATCAATCAGAATTTTTCTTGGGAATTTAGATTCAGATGTCCATCAGTCTTTCTGAGTGCCTAAAATAGTATGAGATACAAAACTGGACTTTGCTAGTCTGGGTTTGTCATATTGGAGACAGGAGAGGAGAGAGGGGAGAGGCTAAGTTCAAAGAGAAGTAGAGATGACAAACTCAAGGATTGTTGCTGCGAATGGCTACCTGGATGCCGATAGCTCATCTGTGCTCTCCGTCCTTGAGTTACATAAGAAATCACAATATCATTGTAATAATCTCTCCTTTTTTGCTTAGAAAGTTTCAGTGAGTTTCTCTTTTTTTAACCGCTAAAATAACTTTTTTTGTATAGCTGTTAGTCATTTGTATGTCTTCTTTTGAGATATGCTTATACACATCTTTCGTCCATTTCTAATTGAATTATTTGGATTTTTTTCTGTTGAAGTGTTTGTGTTCCTTATATATTCTGGTTATTAATCTTTCATTGGATGGACAGTTTGCAAATATTTTCTTCTATTCTGTATGCTGCCTCTTCAATTTATTAATTTTTTTTCTGTGCAGAAATTTTAAGATTGACATAATCTCATTTGTCTAATTTTGTTTCTGTCACCTATGCTTTGGGAGGTATGACCTAAAAAATATTGCCCAGATCAATGTTTTAAAGCATTTTCCCAAAATTTTTATCGAGTAATTTCATATTTTCAGGTCTTAGGTTTAAGTTTTTTAAAATTTATTTCAATAGATTTAGGAGGTACAAATAGTGTTTTGTTGCATGGTTGCAATGTATAGCAGTGTAGAATTCTGGGCTTTAAGTGTACCTACCACTCCCACCTATGCATACTGTACCCAATAGATGATTTTTCATCCCGCCACTTCTTCCCTTGACCCCGAGTGTCTAATGTCCATTATACCATTTTCTATGCCTTTTCGGATCCTTAGTTTAGCTCCCACTTATAAGTGAAAATGTGGTGTTTGGTTTTTTGTTCCTGTGTTAGTTCATTTAGGATAATGTTCCCAATTCCATCCAAGTTGCTGCAAAAGACATTATTTCATTCTTTTTACAGCTTAATAGTATTCCATTGTGCATACAAAGCACATTTTCATTATCCACTGATCAGTTGATACACATTTAGGTTGATTCACAGCTTTGAAAGTGTGAATTGTGCTGCAACCATGCAACAAAACACTATTTGATAAACATGAGAGTGCAAGTGTTTTTTATATAATGACCTCTGTTCCTTTGGGAAGATACCTAGTAGTGGGATTGCTTGATCAATCGCACTTATTTATTTTTGTTTTCATTGCATTTGCTTTTAGGACTTTAGCCACAAATTATTTGCTTAGACCAATGTCCAGAAGAGGCTTTCCTAGGTTTTCTTCTAGGATTTTTATGGTTGCTGATCTAACATTTAATTCTTTACTACATCTTGAGTTAATTTTTTGTATACATTCAAGTTTTTAATCAATTTTTATCTGATTTGATTTTTGTATATGGTGAGGCAACAGACTCTTATGCCACTGTATCTTTGCGCATGGTTTCCCTCAGCCAATAATGCCATCCCTCTATGATATATTTGATCAAATCATACTCATTCTTTAAGAACCCACTACAGCCGGGCTCGGTGGCTCAGCCTGTAATCCCGCGCTTTGGGAGGCTGAGGTGAGTGGATTGCCTGAGCCCGTGGGTTCGAGACCCGCCTGGGCAACTTGGCGAGACCTCATCTCTACAATAAATAAAAAAATCAGCCAGGCATGGTAGCACGTGCCTGTAATTCCGACTACTCGGAAGGCTGAGGTGGAAAGATCGCCGGAGCCCAGCGGGTCGAGGCTGCAGTTGCCGGGAGCGGCCACTGCACTCCAGTCTGGGCGACAGAGTGAGAATCCAACTGAAAAAAAAAAAGAACCCACTACAACTGCAATGTTTTCTAAAAACCTCTCCTTGATTTTCCACAGAATTGAAGGCCCCCAGTGCACCTTGGAAAATACATCTATTAGTAAAATCACCACATTTTACTAAATTATGTATTTGTCTATCTTTTCCACCGGACTATGAGTTGCCATATATTATCAGAAGCTCCTTGTACAAGGCAAGGACCAAAGTAGGTACTCCACAGAGGTTCGTTGCATGAACAAGTGTTGCATGAATTAGTGGTAAAGTTTCAGGAACAGAAGACTGGGAGCTGTTTGGATGTCAAATCTTTGTGATCCTAGTAGACCTGCTCAGTCATCAGGGCAATAGATTGTGCTTACATTGTTCTAAACTATCTCCAAACCATTTGTTCTGCCTGTCACTGAGCTGATAGCAATTGTGAAAGTGATGAATAGCAGACCAATTATGAGCAATAGGAAACATCAGTTATAACTCCAGGGAGAAGACACAGCCATATCAGTAGCCTCATCCATCTAATCATGAGTCATCTTCCCAAGGCATCTTGCCCTGTGACCTTGAACTGCCAAGGGCTTCTTAGTCTTATACAAATCCAAGTTCTTCAGAGGACGGCTCCTCTTTTCAGCCCGTTTCCTACAAGGCGTTGCTCCTGGCCTGATCAGTCCTGGAAGGGGAACCTGGATGGAACCCACAAATTTTTCCCAAGAAAAACCTTTAGCCAAGGATCCTAGCCCTGTCCAATAAACAAGACCTGTTTTCTAAGCCTGCTGTCCTTTGATAGATAGTAACTCCTCTCCCCTGCAGTGAGAACATCTGGAGATGAGAGGCGGATGGGAAAGTTTCAAGTAAAAGATTTGTCCAAGATTGTGAGTTTACATCCCTAAATGCTATCTTAAGTAAATGGCAAGTTCCTGAGTAAAGAAATACACAATATCTCTTCTGTGGCCACTGGTGATTTCATTTTTCCAGTACGCCCATTTTCCCTTAGGAAGTATCGGAGGGAGGAAGCCTCTCCTACTGGTGGAGCTTCCATGGGACTATGAGTGGGGGCAGGAAAAGAAAGATCAGAGGACAGGAGGGGACATGCTTAGTCTAGCTAGACCCATACTGAGTTTACCCTGGCTTTTAAAAGGGAAACTTGTAAATTTGGCTGAGGAAGTTATGAAAGGGTAGATAGATTCTTATCAGGTTCAATGTAGCCATATTTCTATCATGCCAAGTAGACGTCTAAGAAGTCTAGATTATTTAACCCAGAAAATGATTTTATTCATGCTGGAGGGAGAGCAGACTAGAAGCGAATAGCATGGTCATTGGAACCAGACTCCTGGACTTCAAATCCTAGTGCTATAACAAAGCAAGCTGATGGAAATGTCTTCAACTTTCTATGCATCACCTTCTGCCTGTGTAAAATGGGGACATTTTAATGGCTATCTCAATGAAGAATAGTATAGTGCATTTATAAAGTACTTAAAATAATGCCAGACCTATACACACATCCATCTACATATATGTATTTGATAATGAAATGAATACTGACTAAGTCTGAACTTGTATAATCTCTAGATGAAAATAAATTTATAAACAAAACAATAACAAAGTTGTTAGACATGTTTATTTAGGGATAAATGAGATTGTAGGTACATATACACCCATCCAGAATTATTTTTATTGTTTTTAATATTTTCTATTGGAAAAACATTATGTCACTAGAACCAACTATCAGAGATATTATATTTGTCTTTGGGGAAGTATGACTTTCCTTGTTTTTGTGAACTGATTGCCCTTTTGATTTCTGAATCAGTTGATCTCTGAGGACAAGGCAATTAGTAAATTAGTATTTATCATATGCCTACTTTATTCTGGATGCTTTAATAAAAGCAGAAAACAGGAGAAGCAAAAGAAAGAGGAGAAGGAAGATAAAGAAAAAGGAAAAGGAAAGAATCTACAACTAATTTTTTTTTTTTTTTTTTTTTTGAGTTGGAGTCTCACTCTGTCCCCCAGACTGGAGTGCAGTGGCCGCTCCCGGCAACTGCAGCCTCGACCTGCTGGGCTCCAGCGATCCTTCCGCCTCAGCCTTCCAAGTAGCCGGAATTACAGGGATGCGTTACTATGCCCAGCTGATTTTTTTTTTTTTTTTTATTGTAGAGATGAGGTCTCGCCAAGTTGCCCAGGCGGGTCTCGAACCCGCGGGCTCAGGCAATCCACTCACCTCAGCCTCCCAAAGCGCTGGGATTACAGGCTGAGCCACCGAGCCCGATTTACAACTAATATTGATCAAGTGTTTAATCATATTAGCCACTGCTAAGTGCTTTACACGCATACTCTTATTTAATCTAACAACAATCATTAAATACTATTAACACCCCACTGAGATTATGAGTAATTAAATTATATATTCCTGGTTTGTGGCAAAATGAAAACTTATGTGGCGCTGTATTTCTTGTAACTCGGTAGTTAGATCTAGAGACTTGACCAAGCTTGATTTTTTTTCTGTCAATCTACTGAAAATCTACCAATATTGATAGACCAGAGAACGCTCTGATTTTTGTACTGCCTTTTCTTTACATCCATCGTCTTATATAATATCCATAACTACTCTATAAAGTAGGTGCTTTTGTTATCCCTGTCTCACAGTTAAGAAAATGGAATTCAGATAGGCTAAGCCACATGTGCAGTGCCATCCAATAGGTAAGCATGAAATCTGAAATTTTTTTTTTTTTTTTTGAGTTGGAGTCACTCTGTCGCCCAGGCTGGAGTGCAGTGGCCACTCCTGGCCACCACAGCCTCGACCTGCTGGGATCCGGCGATCCTTCCGCCTCAGCCTTCCAAGGAGCTGGAATTACAGGCGCATGATACCACGCCCGGCTAATTTTTTGATTTATTGTAGAGATGAGGTCTCGCTTACCCAGGCGGGTCTCGAACCCGCGGGCTCAGGCAATCCACTCACCTCAGCCTCCCAAGGCGTGGGATTACAGGCTGAGCCACTGAGCCCGGCTGAAATCTGAAATTTAAATATAGATCTTGCTGACTCCAAAACCAGAGTCCTCTCTCAGACATCTCTCTAAAACCCCTAAGATTTCAAAATCTAACTGGTAAGTGTGTTTACCTTGAATGTAATTAATACCCTCCTGATTATACTTTTTAAAAAGTAAGTAAACCTATCTGTATTTATGCCTATATCTATATATTATATATACATATATTTTCTCCAGTCCCATTCAAAATGAGTATCTGCACATATGAGGACCAGCAATCAGGGAAGCTCTATATAGGGATGGGAAAATCCTCACTAACATGTGCTACCCCACCTCAAGCATCTACCAGGCCATGCTTCCATTTCCTGGTGTTCTCTCTTCAAGACAAACAATTTCTGAAAAAGACTCAGGTTGGAACAAGCTAAATTGAAGAAACCAAGCCCACCCTCTTTTGATAGTGGATGTATGTTCTCTTAAAAAGGGTTAATAAGAGGGTTTCTGATGGAGGAGGAACCTCTTCCCCCCAAAAAAACAGAATTATGTTTTGGTGGCCAGACCCCTTGTAGTACAGGCTTCTCCTGCTGCATAAGTGTTCTAGAAAACCATCAACATTAATGTACCAGTTAGCATTGTTGTGAGAAGAAATGTTTGGCCTCAGTGTTTTTTTTTTTTTTTTTTGGAGACTCTTTCAACACATTAACCCATTTTATATGAGTGGTTTATGCATGCACCTGCCCATACTGCACTGAGTGTTCAGTTTTTGACCTAAAAATGGCATGATCCCCCATGCCCCACCCTTTTTAGTCACTTGATCTCATCCAAACTACTTTTTTATGTTTCCCTGGATGAAAAACATCCTCAAAGGGAAAGGTTTTGCTGATGTGAAAGAGGTGAAACAAAAAATGGCAGAAGCACTAAAAGGCATCAAACTTGATCAGTTCAAAAACTGTTTTGAACAGTGGAAAAAGCATCTTGATAGGTATACTGCATCAAACAGGGAGTACTTTGAAGGTGACTGACGTTTAAACCTATAAGAATAAATACACATATTTAATAAGTAAATTTCAGGAGATTTTTGGGGGGGCGGGGGAGGCTCCATTGTAGATGGTCCTTGTTAGGTTTTGAGACAAGAACGTTGATTTGATGGTGAAGCAGAACCCAGTTTCCAAGGGACTAAGAGATGACTATGAGATGAGAATGCTGCAAGAAATGTTATCATCAAAGAAAGATGAAGAAGAAGAAAGTGACAGAAGGGACTCTAGAATCCAAGAAAGGCTATCTGATAAAAGAATAGGCTTGCCCATGTCAAAATGTAATAGAAAGAGACAATGATGTTAGAGTGTTTGTACTTTACATGTTGACTACCATAGGCTATGGAATCAGACAAACATGAGTTTAAATCTTAGTGCCATGACTTACGGGCTATGTGATATTGATGAGACTTCACCTTCTGAGCTTCGGACTCCTTTAGGCACTTAAAAGTTATACTTTGAATACCTACTATGTGCATGACACTAAGGATAGAAGTTACTGTAGCCCAGGACAAATCTAAATCTTGAAGCAAGAGACTTGATTTCCATCCTTAACTCTGAAGCACCTGAAACAGTCTCTGTGTTTTCTAACTTCTTTTATCATAAATTGTATGTCATACATTAAGATATACTTAAATATACTGGCCTTCTTTCAAAGGCTAATAATCAAGATTAATTATAAAGAACAATAATTAAGACTAAAATAAGACTGAATCAGTCATAGTTTAAATGATAGTGTCTTTCTTTATGGCTGCGTACATTATGTATATGTACCACATTTTTTTTATCCAGTTTTTGATGGACAGAACGATTGGTTCCATGTTCTTGCTATTGTGAATAATGCTGCAATAAACACATGTGTACAAGTATCTTTTTTATACAGTGACCTGAGTTCTTCTGAGTATATTTCCAGTAGGGAGATTGTGGGGTCATATGGAAGGTTGATTTTTAGAACTTTTAGGAATCGCCACACTGATTTTCACAGAGGCTGAACTAGTTTGCACTCCCACCAACATTGTAGAAGTGTTCCCTTTTTGCCACATCCTCTCCAGCATCTGTTATTTTTTGAGTTATTGATGACAGCCATTCTGACTGGAGTTACGTGGTATCTCAGTGTAGTTTCAATCTGCATCTCCTTGATGACGAGTGAGGCTGAACATTTTTTCATATATCTGTTGGCTGCTCTTATGTCTTCGTTTGAGAAGTGTCTATTCATATCTTTAGCCCACTTTATAATAGGATGTTTGTTTTTTCAGCATATTTGAGTTCTTCGTAGATCCTTGATATGTGGTGCATATACACAATGGAATACTACACAGCCATAAAGAAGAACAAAATCATGAACTTCGCAGCAACCTGGATGGAATTAAGAGTTTATAATACTGAGTGATCTCTCACAGAACAAAGAGCTGAGTATCACATGTTCTCACTCACAAGTGGACCTTGAACAACTACCGTACTACTATAAGAAAAGGATTGAAAGTGGCAGGACACTGTGGGGAGGAGGGGGGGCTGGGGAGGTAGGATTGATAGTAGTCGATATCTGCCTGGGGAAGGGGGGTAACACCTCATCGATAAGGGCACCTGCACGGTGGATATTTGTATACCTAGCACTGAATTGTACCCCACAATTTTAAATAAAAATTAAAAGAGGAAAAAAAAAAGAATATAAGACTTACCCAAGTTTTCATACGAGCCCACACTTCTAGGTATTAAAAGAGATCTCATCACTTCTGTAGCCACTGACTGGAGATATTAGATTAACACTTATCTGGAGTGACCATGTTTAAATGTTGAAATGTCTGGTGCATGGAAATTGTTTTTAGATTTTCCATTTCTCATGAATATTCCTATGAGAGTGCCAGGGTAACTTTTTTCTTTGATTTTATGCATATTTAGGTCTTTCATTTGCTAAAACTTTGTTACTAGAAGATAAATCCTATTTAATACTCCATCCATCTGATTGAGACTGTATGCTCATTTAGATAATTTCATTTTCTAAATCTCAAATATATATTTTCTTATTTTTCTCCCTTAAAGTCAGTGATAGAAGTGCATATCTACCCTGATTCAAGACTTAGATTATTTCTTAAACTACAAAGATACACATTAAACATGTTGTATTTCTTTTATAAATAAATAAATAAAAATGATAAGCGTCTTCTCCAAAATTAATGTTGAATCTTAATCATCAATGCAACAATATTAAGAGGTGTGGCCTTCGGGAGGTGTGTACATTATGAGAGCTCTACCTTTGTGAGTGGGATTATCACCATAATAAAATTGGTCAGGGCTAAAAGGGGTATTCTTTTTCCCTTTTGTTCCTTCTGTCATGTAAGGACACAGTGCTCCTCTCCTCCCAAGAACAAAGCAACAAGGAGTCATCTTAGAAGCAAAGAGCAGCCCTCATCAGGCACCAATCATGCTAGAACCTTGATCTTAGACTTCCCAGTCTCCAGAACCATGAGAAAATAAAATTCTGCATTTTATACATTACCCCGTCTCAAGTATTTTGTTAGCACCAATGGACTAAGACAGCATGTAAGTCAAGATTCAGACTTATGTGATAAAAAAACTATTGAGGGAACTGGGGATAATTTCCAGAAAAGAAGAGAAATTCAACTGATACCTAAAATATCTTCAAATACCTGAAAGATTGTCACTTAGAACTGGAGAGAGTATTAATTTTTATTGTGCATCTTCTATGTGTCAAACATAGTCGCTAAGCACCTTTAAAGGATTATCTCAGTTAATTTGCACAACAATCCTATCAGGTAGACATTTTTAACATTAATTCTATAAGGTAGACATTATTAATTTAACAGTGCTCTCCAAAATTTTACTGATGAGAAAAGAAAACTTCATCTCTCTGATTCCAAAATGTATACTCTGTCTAGTAAAATAGCTAAGACTTACTTTGTAGAACTAGAAACTACAAGGAAATGTATAGGAAGATATTGTGACTCAATATAAAGAAGAATGTTCTAGCAATGATGAAAAAGGATATTTAGGGGATCACTGAGCTAGCAGTTTCTGGGAGTATTAAAAACAAGCTCTTGCAGGTTATAGTAGAAAAGAATCAAGCAATAGATAAAGTTGGCCTAGATGCTACATAATATCTTCTATTTCTTTCTTCCTCATGGGCATTGTTGTATTCATAAAATGATGACATGTAGAGGAGGAAGAGAGAGAGGAACAGGAGGAAGAAAAGAAAGGAGGAAACATATGATAAGTAAAAACTTGTCTTTACTCAACACCTACTATGATCCAGGAACAAGGCTAACCATGTTAATACCCATCTCATTCAATAAAGTAACCTCAGAAATCAGGAATTTTTAGAAACCCCACATCACATCTGAGAGAATGAAAGCTCAGAGTCCTTTGCCAAAAGTCACATAGGAGAAAGGGAACAACCAAGGCTTGATGAGAGATATGACCAACATCAAAGATAAACTCTTAACTACTAGAGTAGAAAGCTTAAGTTTTTCTAATAGACCACCTTTATATACAGGTCTATCAATACTGGTTGTGACAGGTTACCAAAAAAGAGAAAAGCTTGGTCAAGGCTCTAGACCTAATTATCCAGTTACAAGAAATATAGACCCAGACAAGCATGTTAAATAACACTATGGAAATACAATCAGCAAAATACAGGCTGTGGAAAACTCTACTGGACAAACAAGTCAGTTTTATCATAAAATATCCCAAGGAATAAAGAGAGAGAGAGAAATTAAAAGACTCAATTATCAGCCAACTACAACATAAGGATCTTATTTAGGTCCTAATTTGAACAGACAAACTAGTACCAAAGATATAAAGACAATCTGGTAAACATGAACAACAAATAACTGAATATTTGATAACACAGAGGAATTGTTAATGTGGGAAGCCTGGTAATGGCATTGGGGTTATATTTTTAGTATGTATCTTTAAGAGATATGGACATCAATATTTATACATAAAATCATCTAATGTTTGAGATGTGTTTCAAAATTATCAGGACAGTGAAGAAGCAGATGCTAGAGCAGGTAACACAGGATTAGCATAAGTGGATCATTACTGAAACTAAAAGGTGATAAGTACATGGAAGTTCATTATGACATTCTGTCTACCTTTGTATATGTTACCCTTTGCTAATCTAAATTTATTTTGGGGTGGATAGCAGATTCCAGAATTTAACAGTGTTTCCAAAATGGGATAATTTGGAGAAGCTGGAAATGAAAACAAAAACAAACAAAAAAAACACATGGTCCAAGCAGAAGCCACATTCCTCGTGGTCTTCCCCTCCTCCCAGGATATAAATTTATGGCCTGGAGTCTTTCCACTCAGAGATACTAGTCATGTTGTGACTGTTGACCAGAGAAGGCACTGCCCAGACTGACCATCTGTGTAATGGCACAAACTCGTGCTGTTTTTAATTGTATATGTCTGGTGAATTATGAGGCACATGCACATCTGGAATGACTTTTTTTCTTCTTCTTCTTAGATTAGAGAGAAACAGAAAGAGAGAGTTGGATTGTTCATGAATTCTCTCTGAGCCCTTAGCATCACTGCTGACTGAAGTTGCCTAATGACCCAAGAAGAGTCCCCTGTGAACAGGGCTAAGGTCCAGCAGGTTTGGGGTCTGCAGCTCACTCTGTTCCGGGAAGCCCAGCACTGCTCTGACTGGGGCAGTCTTTGATGACACTCTCAGATAAATGATGGTCGTGTGATAAATGAGTGAATGTGGGACAGCTGGTAAAGGGATTCTAGCCGTGGCTCTGATATTTGCTAGCCCTGTGGGTTTCAGGGGATGATTGGCAACACTCTCTGAGCCTCAGTTTCCTTATCTATGAAAGGAAGATAAATAACGCGTCCTTTATAGCCTTATTGAGAGGATTATAGGAGCCAGTGTATGTGAAAGCACTATGCAAGCACACCAATGTAAACTGGTGATCTTTTTTCACTCATTTATTAATTAATTCAGTTATTTCCATTTTTAAAACACATTGATTGAATTTCTACTATGCAGCCTGTACTATACAAAAAGCTGTTGTTATAATGCTGACTAAAAGCTGGTCCAGTTCCTAATTTCATGAAGTTTTCCCCCTAATGTATAGGCAAATATTTTTACTTAATATAAGAAAGGATGTTCTCTCAGTAAAGGGAAACCAGATGCTTGGGGTCACTGAGCAAGCCGCTTGAAAACTGGTAATGTTCAAACACAGGCTCCACAACCTCTTACAAGGTATGGCTGAAGGGACTCAAGAAATAGACTAGAGTTGAACTAGTTACCTATATAATCCTTTTTCATTTCTGATGTAACCTGCTTTTTCTTTCTCATAAACTCTGTTGTGATCATAAAATAAAAGTATAGGCTGGGTGCGGTGGCTCACAACTGTCATCTCAGCACTTTGGGAAGCTGAGGCCAGAAGATCCATTGAGCCAGGAGTTTGAGACCAGCCTAGGCAACACAGCGAGACCTCATCTGTACAAAAATAAAAAAAATTAGACAGGCATGGTGGCATGCTCCTGTAGTCCCAGTTACTCGGGAGGCTGAGGCAGAAGGATCATCTATCTGAGCCCCAGAGGTCAAGGCTGCAGTTTGCTGTGATAGTGACACTACACTCCAGCTTGGGTGACAGAGTGAGACCCAGACTCAAAAAATAAAGTATACAATAAAATAAATAATAAAACGTGTAGGAAGAAGGGGAACAGATTTGTTTTGTTTAGTTTTGTTTGAGTAGGATTCTCACTCTGTCACCCAGGCTGGAGTGCAGTGGCACGCTCATGGCCACCACAGCCTTGACCTGCTGGACTCAGGTGATCCTTCTACCTCAGCCTTCCAAGTAGGTGGAACTACAGGTGCACGCTACCATGCCCGGCTAATTATTTGATTTATTTTTGAGACGAGGTCTCACCAAGTTGCCCAGGCTGGTCTTGAACCCCTGGACTTAGGCAATCCACTTGCCTTGGCCTCCCAAAGTGCTATGATTACAGGCTTGAGCCACTGCGTCCAGCTAGACACAGATATTAATCAAACAATTTCAAACAAAATTATAATTAGAAACTATGATAACTGCTATGAAAGAAAGATGAAGAGAACCAAGAAGGTAAGTGAACAAATAAACAAGAAGGGGGATCTTATCAAATCTAGAAGCTGTAGCAATCTGATGAGTAACAGTTCACTCAGTGAAAAGAAGGAAAGAAATGAAACATATTCCAAGTACAGGGAACAGCATGTGCAAAGTTTCTTTTGCAGGACAAAACATAATGTTTCCAAAGAGTAGAAGAGAATCTCTATGGCTGGAGCATAGATAGCAAGGAAAGTTGAGTATGAGTTTTAAGTAACTAAAAGGGTCCAAACCAAGCAACCACTCATATGCATGGTAAGGACCTTGGTCTTTATCCCAAGAGCAACTGAAAGGCTGTAAATGTTTTTAATTAGGAAAGTGATGCAAGTAGGTTTTAGTTTTGAAAATATCACATGGCTGCAAAGAAGAGAATGAATTAAAGGGGGCAAGGGCCATTATTAGCCAGTTAGGAGGTTGCTGCAATGACATAGGCAAGACTTGGATCAGGTTGGGTATAAGTGAACATATTAGAGAAATTTTTCAGAAGATAAATCTACAGGATTTGTAATGGGTTGTATTTGGGAGGAATGGGTGCAGATGGAAAGGAAAGAGAACTATCAAGGCTCTCTCCTTGGTTCCAGGATTCAAGAACTAAGACAGAAAACTGTCAGAAGAAAGGCAAGGCCATTCATGACAAATGTAGTAGAGTGGGTCTGCAAGGGTTACTATACTTCCATTGGATGACGGCAGCCAACCCTAGAATGAATGAGGATGAATAAATGTAGACAGAGATGTAATCTTTTCTCAAGAATTTTGACCACTAAGAGACAATAGCTGGGGAAGGTAATCGAATGCAGTGTCTTTAGTACACATTAGACTTCCATTTATTTATTTATTTATTTATTTTTTATATACAATATTTTTTATTGTGATATTGACGGGTACAGTTAAGGGTTAGGTACACAAATATGTCTCGTTCAGGCACCCTTGTTGATAAGAAGTGTCCCCATCCCAAGACAGGTATTTACAGCCTACACTTTATTTTAAAAGTTGAAGGGGAGTAGCTAGTCAAGAGTATATAGCAAAGTGAGAAAAAGTGCAGGTTCTCAGGACAAACTCTGGCTCTACCAGTTCCTATTTGTAAGACCTTGGGATAAGTGACTTAACTTCTTTATACCTCAGTTTTCACATTGGGGGGAAGAAGATGATAATAGTACCCACCATGTGGAGTTGATGAGAGGGTTCAGTGAGCCAAGTACATAAAGTGCTTTAGCTAAGCTCCTGGCACCATGGAAGTTCTCAGTAAATGCTTGTTATTATTAAAAGGACAAGGGAAAGCCTTTCTGCCATTCTCTTTTTTATTACTTTTAATAACTGAATTCAATGTCCCATAAAAAAAAAAAGCTCTACTCTGTGACATGCAAAAATGTTTGCATTTGCTAAGACTGTATGTCTTGTATATCTTATTGAATCTGGTACTCTTCTGGTCCCATGAAAAGCTATGTTTTCCAGTTTTGCAAGTAGGCAAGCCAAGTATTAAGTTCCTCTTTTGTAATTGACCATGAGTGTGTTGAGTAATATGCGGATTATCTCCTCGCCCCCCCCCCCTTTTCTTTGATCTTCCCTGTTGCCAAGGATTGCCTGACTGTCTGATTCCTGGCCAGTTCACCTCCTTCTCAGAATGCACTGAGATGGAGAGGAAGTGAGCCACAATAGCAGAGATTTAAGCTAGATTATAAGAAGTACTTGACTTTTTAAATCTCTCAACAAGGAATGCCCTGAAGGAATTTTAAAATGAAAAGACACACAAATCAAGATTTTGGGTAGTGGCTCTCAAGCTCAGTGTGTATCAGTATCACCTGGAGAGATTGGTAAAAATGAACCAGCCCCACCGCCCAGAGAAACAGAATCAGTAGGAAGAAGCCAGGAAGCTGCAAGGTTTAAACTAAACTTCATGCCCCTATAGCCCATTCTTAGCCTAAGTGATTTTGATTCACTTTGAAACACTCTGAGATCCAGGTCTCTAGACTCACTAGGTATTCTTCTTCTTCCTTTTTTTTTTTCCACTAGGTACTCTTGACCTTTCTTACTCTGCTCTACTTTTTTCCCCTATACTTTTTAATATACTATGTCGTTTACTACGCTGATTGCTTATTTTACATCTCTCACACACATTCTGGTAAAAATTAAGTTTCCAGACAGTGGGGCTATTTGACTGATTTGCTCCTTGATGCAGCCCGATTGCCCAGAACAGTGGGACCCATAAGAGGCCCTTAGTCAGTATCTGTTAAAATTCCCACTCTCTATAGCCATCTCATACATGTACTTCTGCAATAGACCCCCTCAACTAACTGGTGCTCTTATTTTAGTCCTTAATGTCCTACTATTTGGGTAAAATCATGTCCTTTGAAGCAAAATGAATGGAGCTGGAGATTATCATCCTGAGTGAACTGACTCAGAAACAGAAAACCAAACACTGTGTGTTCTTACTCATATGTGGGAGATAAACAGTCACAAATATGGAAATAATAGATACTGGGAACACCAATAAATGGGTAGGGGGGAAGGGGTTAAGGTTCAGAAACTATCTATGGGGAACAAGGTTCATTATCTGGGGAATGGGTCACCTAAGACCCAATCCCCACCACCACACAATACATGCATAAAACAAACGTGCATGTGTATCCCCTGAATCTAAAATTTAAAAAACAATTTTTTTAAAAAAGCATTTAGAAAACTTGCTGATACATGGATCTGTTCTCCAGGGGAAAAATATTACAAAAATGTATAATCATGCATAAACTTTCTGGGAATGGGCATCCAAAGGCCCTTTAAAGTCAGGGGTCTACAAACCCCAAATTAATAACCCTTGCCATAAAATCAGCCCTGCTCCTTGCCATGCACCTTCCAATGTTACTGTAGTTATTACCTTAAAACTCACATCTAGTTAAATCTCTCCCTTGACCCAAAGTCTCAAAGGGGTCCCTATAGTTTTACACAGTATCCAAATCCCTTGACACAGCATTCAAAGTCTCCCACAACTCAGTCTTCTGCATATCACTTTTTCCGGTTTTATCGCTACCAAATCTTTCAGACCTTGTAAGAGTTTATTAGAGTTAACCTGTTGCAAAGGCTGATTAAACAAAAGCTTTGGACTCATGATCCTGGGTTTGAATTCTTACGCCACAACTCACTAGTTGTGTGATCTTAGATAAATTATTTGTTTCTCTAAAGTCTCAGGGTTGTGTTTTTATTTTAATTTGTGAAATAAGCATACTTTAAATGTGTTATAAGGGGACAGAGCAAAAGAATATATATTAATACATATAAAGCACTTTATAAAATGCCAGGCACACAGTTGGCACTCAATAATTGTTGAATTTTATTCTTCTATTCTATATGCTTGACAGATGTTGGACATATTTTTCTTTCCTGTTCTTTTCTAATATCCCTTAGTCTAAACCAGGATTAGGCAAATGTTTTTTCTGTAAAGGACTAAAGAGTTAATATTTGGGGCATAGCACACAATGCTGTTTCTGGTAGCTACTACTCAACTCTGCAATTGCAGCAGGAAAGCAGCCACAGATGCTATGTAAATGAATAGGTGTGGCTATGTTTCACAGACTTTATTTACCAAAACAGGCAGCAGACCTCATTTGGCCCATGGAACATAGTTTTCCCACTCCGGTCTAGACTAGCTTCAAAATCTTACAGAGTCAGTTTCAAGCTTCTCTGGGCCTCCATCTCTTCTTCATCTGTTAAATAAGGGTAATAATAGTATTTCCCTCAAACATTGTTGGATGATTAAATGAGATAAATCACATAAAACTCTTAACCCAGTTTTTGACATATAGCACATACATTTGGTGGATATTATTATCTTCACCATCAGAAAACTTTTTGTAAGCAATTCTACTATCTGCCTATATCATCTTCCCTTCCCTAAGAATCTTTTCCAGCTTCTCTCTCTTAGAGTTTCTTTCTCTCCCTCTTACAACATTGTTGGAATATCTTTTGTTTTATTCAAAAATAAATCATGCATGAATGTGGCATATGTAAGTAATTATAGCTGCTTATGTGTCCTCATCCACTAGACTGTGAGCTCCTTGAAGGCACAGTCTGTGTCATCTTCTCTTCTGCGGCACATCTCCTTACATGTATCTGACACACACTAAGCAACCAATGCAAGGTGATGGCAGTGACGAAGCTACAGTGGTGGTGGTGCTGGTAGCGAGAGTAGTGGTGGTAGTCCAGTGATGGGGGTGGTGGTTATGGTTGTCATGATGGTGGTGGTAGTAATAATTGGGGGGGAGGGAAAGACTTGGCTGTTAAGTTCTTTTCAAAGAGTAGTCATTTGGAATCATCTTCCCAGTTAGAGCAAAAATGTGGAAATGAAACAAACAAGTCTTTCTGGCAGAGAGAAAGGATCTGCTGCTGGAAGGTCAGACAACCACAACAAGACCAAAATTATATATGATTCTTCTTAGGGCAGCATGAAAAGAAAATTCTCACAGGATTGGAAGTCAGAAAACCTGAGGACTTGAAAAAGCCACCCAACTCTGTAGAGTATTTTATAGCCTTCAACATACTAGCAGTCTCTTAATTTTTATACAGGAGACCTCTGTGAAGAAAGTTGCCACTACCCATTTCACAGATGAGGAAACCGAGTCTCAGGGAAATAAAAGGTAATTCTAAGGGTAAAAGTCATATCTACTTCAAATTCAGCCTTGGCTGTGTGACCTGCAGAAAGTCATTCCTTACCTCTAGGCCTCAGTTTTATTATTTGCAGAATAAAGAAGTTGACTTGTAAAATAGAACAGATATGATTTTAATATTCCCCTCTGCTTGTAATTGTTGTGTCGTTGAGATGGAGTGCAAGGTATGTATAGCTTTCTCTTCCCAATACTAAATTTAAGAAGTAAAACTGGTATAATCTTGGGATGGAAAATAAATTGCAGGTCACGAGATGCCTCTTTCAACCTCAAAATATTTGCTTTATGTTCAGGGTAGAAGTTAGAGCTGACTTTACCTTAGTAAAGGGGAGCTTGGATAAAGCTAGTGTGCATTTCTCATCATACAGATAAAGAACAGGGACTCAGACAGTAGAAGCATGCCCAATGCCATCAAGGATGGAGCCTATTCTAATTCCTTGTACCCCAGTTCTCTAGGAACAAAACAAAATGAAACAAAAACTCCCAACCCTGAAATGAATAGGAATAGATACTGGATTGCCTCCTTTACAAAGGAATAAAAGTAAGGTCACATAGACAGTTAATGGCAAAGATGGGATTTAAATCAAGCTCTGTCTGGCTCTTCACCATGACACTCCTCTGTCTCCTCCACTTGGAGACTCTTTTTTACCCACAGGCTAAATTAACAACCACACAAAGTCTTGTACATGTAAGCACCAGTTGTGCTGAGCCAAGCTCTGCGGCTTTAGGCTGTGTAAGGGCCATTTAACAGGTGGAGGGAAGAGATTTGTGCATTAATCAAATTCTCCATCATAAAGACTTTTTTCCTGCTTCGCTTGTTCAAAACCACAGCCCAAAGAGCAATTAAGGGCTCCTTTCCAGCAGAGGCAGAAGACATCATCTTTTCCCATGCATTCACTGGAATGGACCCAAGGAGACCCCAACCACCCAAGGAGCTAGTATCCAATGGTCCTCAAGGGCACACCTTGGCCCTAGTCCAGAATCAGAGGCAGAACTACCCCCACAGACCTCAGGCAAGCCATGCCCTCTCTCTGTTATTCCCAGACTCAGGAGTTCACTCGGTGCCTCAAATAACTCAAGGCATCAGGGGCTCTCACACAGAAGAACTTCCACTCTGCATTATTATGAGTTATGGTACCCCTCACCCATAGAGTATGAGTTCCAGGAATCTTTATGACGTGAGGAGCTGATCCTTAGATCCTCCTATTTGCAAACTCTCCTTTTGGGTTAGCCGCTTCCATACAAAATATAAATCCTACTCTAAAACATCATGTCCCTAGTACATGATAGGCATCAGCAAAGTTACCAAGTACTACCTAGAAGTGGAGGTACCAAAGGAAGCAAAGCATAATCTTAAATAGATAATATTTCTATCACTGTCATAGATAACATTTGTCCATGACACACATGCTTTGTGCTGAACACTATGCATTCATGATCGCATTTGATTCCTGTGAAGTAGAGATCATGAGACCACATTTTACAAATGTGGAAACTAAGGTTTGGAGATGTCATTCAGCATTACAACGAATAGGGGATTAAGGCAATTTTCCCAGCCCTAGCTGGGTGAAGCACAGAGCCTGGACTATCTGCTTCCACATAGAGAAAGTTTCTTGTACAAAATTCAGAAGAAAACTCAACCTATCTGATTTATTCATTAAGAAAAAGAAAGTCCCAGCCGGGCTCGGTGGCTCAGCCTGTAATCCCGCGCCTTTGGGAGGCTGAGGGAGTGGATTGCCTGAGCCCGCGGGTTCGAGACCCGCCTGGGCAAGCGAGACCTCATCTCTACAATAAATCAAAAAATTAGCCGGGCATGGTAGCGCGCGCCTGTAATTCCAGCTACTTGGAAGGCTGAGGCGGAAGGATCGCCGGAGACCAGCAGGTCGAGGCTGCGGTGGCCGGGAGCGGCCACTGCACTCCAGTCTGGGCGACAGAGTGAGACTCCAACTCAAAAAAAAAAAAAAAATTAAAAAAAAACAAAGATCAGATTGCTCTGGCCATGGATTGGTGTCAGATAAAAGAGAGTGCTGCGCAGACTACCTGGCACTTAGAAAGCTCTTAGGACAAGAGGACTTTTAGTTATTATCATTATTATCATAATTGTTATTATCGTAGGGATGATTCTTTCCGTTTGAAATTCTGATTGGCCACTTGTTAATCTCAGTTGTTGTTCAAACCTCTCTGGACTCAGCTTCCTAAGATCTGGCAGGGTGGAGGTGTGGGCTCAGAACCCTCGCCCTGGGGCTCCCAGCAGCACCCCCTGCCCCTGCATCCCCAAGCTCTGTCACTGCAGGGCCTGCTGTGCCCCAGGCAGCACAAGGGGGATGGACGGCAGGCTTGTTCCTCTTAACCCTTGCCCACGTCCGATGCCCAGGAGTCGACGCAAGCAGGGTCCACTGCTCTCTGTGGTCAGGGCCCTCATGCCCTCTCTTCCGGCCTCCCTCAGCTTTTACTTCTCTCCCCGGGAAACCACCCAGGGGGGAGGAGGAGGAAGAGGGGAGGACGGTGAAATAAAGGATGTGAGCTCCCAGAGGGCTGCCACTTCTCTTTCACTCTTCCTCTTCCTTCCTCCCCAGCTGCAGGCGACTTCCCTCTCTTGTCCACAGTGGGAAGCAGGGCTGTGGACCCTGGCACCAATGGGTGCAGCCCAGACCCATCGCCAGCAGCCCACACCTATATCCAACCCCGCTGCACCCGAACCTCTTCACTTGCGGGTCCCATGGGCTCCTCCGAGTGCTCAGAATACTCAGAACTCAGCACTGCCCCCTCCAGCCTGCTTCTCCTCCTCTCTCCTTCCGCCTCGTTGTCCAGGCCAGAAACCCAAACACCTTGTGCTCAGCTCCTCCTTCTCCCTCACTGCCCATGCTGATCAGCCATGGAATCCTCCCAAATATCCTGGAATCCAGCCATTTTCGTCCCTTCCCCACCACCACCCTTGTCCCAGTCACCTTCACCTCCTACTAGGATGGTCACGATGGCTGTGCTGGCGAATTCCTCCAACTCCAGATCCACCCTCCTCCCTTCTCCCCCCTGCACCAGGAGGCATCCCTACCCCCCTCATATTCTGGATTTGTTGGTTAAATTGAGGGAGGGAAGCTGGGTATGCTGGATCATGCCTGTAATCTCAGCACTTTGGGAGACTGAGGCAGGAGGATTGGTTGAGTCCAGGAGTTTGAGACTGGCCTGGGCAACATAGTGAGACCTCATCTTCAAAAAAAAAAAATCTAGGCCAGGCTAGGTGGCTCAGCCTGTAATCCCAGCACTTTGGGAGGCCAAGGCAAGTGGATTGCCTGAGCCTGTGAGTTCAAGACCAGCCTGGACAACTTGGCAAGACCTTGTCTCTACAATAAAAAACAAAACAAAACAAAAAATCTAAAATTGGCTGGGTGTGGTGTACATGTAGTCTTAGCTACTCAGGATGGTGAGGTGGAAGGATTGCTGAGCCCAGCAGGTCGAGGCTGTGGTAGCCATGAGCATGCCACTGCACTCCAGCCTGGGCAAGAGAGTGAGACTCTGGCTCAAAAAGAGAGAGAGAGAATCATAAGTGTATTAAAGTTATTAAAGGCTTGCTAAGTGCAAAAAGTGACTCTTTTCTTGTTGTCAGCAAGACTGAATGAAAATTGAAAAGGAAATACCTTTCTCTCTGTGAGATTCAGTTCCATTTAATATTTTATACCTTGCCCATGTATCACCTAAAATCATCTCGTGTCCCCTCACTGGCATGATGTCTACATTTTAGGAAACAATGACTTGGTCAGAGCAGAGAGAACTGGGTCAGGTGTGATGGCTCATACCTTTAGTCTTGGCAACTCAGGAAGCTGAAGTGGGAGGCTCTCTTGAGCCCAGAAGTTTGAGGCTACAGTGTGCTATGATTGCTCCACTGCACTCCAGCCTGGGCAATGAAGTGAGACTGGGTCTCTTTAAAAAGGGGGGGGGGCGCTGGAACAGTGGCTCAAGCCTGTAATCCCAGTACTTTGGGAGGCTGAAGTGAGGGGATTGCCTGAGCCCCTTGTTTGAGACCAGCCTGGGCAACTGGGCGAGACCTCATCTCTACAATAAACCAAAAAATTAGCCGGGCATGGTAGTGCGTGCCCATAGTTCCAGCTACTTGGAAGGCTGAGGCGGAAGGATCGCCTGAGTCCAGCTGGTTGATGCTTGTTTGGGCCTTGAGCATGCCACTGCACTCCAGTCTGGGTGAGGAAGTGAGACTTCAACTCGGAAAAAAAAAAGAGTAGCTAGAACCAGCTTCAGCTTCCACTTTGAACGCTCTCCAGCCTCAGTTTGCCCCTCTGTAAAGTGGAATGATTGATCATAACCACGCCTCAGGCTGCTGTCAGGATTAAATGAGATGTCATGGAGCATCCTTGATTCTTTTGGCTCTGCCATCTGGGCACGACCTTGGGTGACTTATCTCACCTCCTGGGGCCTCGGTTTTCTCATCTCTAAAGAGGAATCTGCCTTGGGAGATTGTAAAGCACCTTTATTTAACAGACATTTATGGAGTACTTACTGTATGCCAGGCACTGCTCTGCAATTTGGGGACACAAGAATGAAGAAAACAGACAGAAAACCAGATGAGCCCTCACAGAGCTTATATTCAGAGGGAAGAAAGGCATCGACAGGAAAAACAGATAAAAAGGTACAGTGTGGTGAGAGGTAAGGATCACTGTGGAAAACTAAGGCCTGGTGGGTGGGGACAGGATTGCAGTTCATAAAAGGGAGATCCAGAGATGGCACCTCTGAAAAGCTGCTAATCGGGTGATGCCTGTAGGAGGCGAGGGAACTGATAGAGATCTGGTGGAATGGCATGACGTGCAAAGGGCATAGCAGATGCAAAGGCCCTGAAGAAATTTGGTTTTGATTTGAAGTGAAACTTTAGCATATTACCTGGCACATGCTAAGTGCTTACTTCAGAGAAACTTTAATAATGACAATTTTTTTGGCTGGGCGTGGTGGCTCACGCCGTAATTCCAGCACTTTGGGAGGTGGAGGCAAGAAGATTGCCTGAGCCCAGGGATTCCAGACCAGCCTTGGCAACTTGGTGAGACCTTATCTCTAGGATACATCAAAAAAATTAGCTGGGTGTGGTGGTGTGTGCCTGTAGTACCAGCTAGTTGGAAGGCTGAGGTGGTAGGATTGCCTGAGCCCAGTAGGTTGAGGCTGTGGTAGCCACTGCACTCCAACCTGGGTAACAGAATGAGACTTCGACTCAAAAAATAATAATAATAATTACAACTTTTTTAGACAATGTCTCACTCTGTCACCCAGACTGGAGTACAAATCATAGATCACTGTAGCCTTGAACTCCTGGGCTCAAACTAACCTCCCATCTCAGCCTCTTGTGTAGCTGGGACTACAGGTGTGTGCCACCATGCCTGGCTAATTTTTTAATTTTTTTTGGTAAAGTTGAGTTTTTACTATGTTGCCCAGGCTGGTCTCAAACTCCTGGGCTTAAGGGACCCTCTGGTCTTGGCCTCCCAAGGTGCTGGGGTCACAGGCATGAGCCAACATGCCTGGCCATAATTATAATTCTTGTAATTAATCAGCATTATCTTTCTGGAGTGCCTTGGTGGTCAAGTTCCTTCCGTGACACACCAAGGCCTCCCTACCCCACCCTGTCAGCACCAGCCCTGGTTTACTGGAAAGCAGTGGGGACCAGGAGGGTTGGAAGAAATCCAGGCATTCCTAACCCACCCATCTCCTCTCAGATTCCTCCCCTCGGCCTGCCACACCCCTGCCGCGTGCTGGGCAGTGGGCACAGGGAATGCCAGGGCAGCTGAGGGGAGGGGCAGCTGAGGGGAGGGGCGGCTCCCCGGGTCACCCCTCACTTGGAGAGGGCCCAATAATAAGCAGCAATGATAGACAGTGTTAGCCATGAGCACTAATGGAGCCCTAACTCACAGCAGATGCAGTGCTTTTTGCCCCATCAGGGCCTCTTTTTTTTTTTTTTTTTGAGTTGGAGTTTCATTCTGTTGTCCAGGCTGGAGCCTCACAGCCACTGCAGCCTCGACCTGCTGGGCTCAGGCGATCCTTCTGCCTCAGCCCTCCAAGCAGTCGGAACTACAGGCATGCACCATCATGCCCAGATAATTTTTTGATTTATTGTAGAGATGAGGTCTCGCCAAGTTGCCCAGGCTGGTCTCGAACCCGTGGGTTCAGGCAATCCTCTCACCTCGGTCTCCCAAAGTGCTGGGATTATAGGCATGACTCCAGGCTGGAGTGCAGTGGCATGCTCACAGCCACCACAACCCCGACCTGCTGGGCTCAGGTGATCCTTTCGCCTCAACCTTCCAAGTAGCTGGAACAACAGGTGTGTGCCACCATGCCCAGCAAATTTTTGATTTATTGTAGAGACGAGGTCTCACCAAGTTTCCTGGGCTGGTCTCAACCCCTTGGACTCAGGCAATCCTCTCGTCTCGGCCTCCCAGAGTGCTGAGATTATAGGCTTGAGCCACTGCGCCTGGCCAGAGCTGCACTCTTTTTTTTTTTTTTTTTTTTTGAGTTGGAGTCTAACTCTGTCACCCAGACTGGAGTGCAGTGGCCGCTCCCGGCCACCGCAGCCTCGACCTGCTGGGCTCCGGCGATCCTTCCGCCTCAGCCTTCCAAGTAGCTGGAACTACAGGCGCGTGCTACCGGCTAATTTTTGATTTATTGTAGAGATGAGATCTCGCCAAGTTGCCCATGCGGGTCTCGAACAGAGCTGCACTCTTTTTGTTGCTATTGTTGTTGGGTCAGGGTCTCGCTCTGTCACCCAGGCTGGCGTGCAGTGGCACCATCATGGCTCACCACAACCTCGACTAACTGGGCTCAAGCGATCCTTCTGCCTCAGCTCTCAAGTAGCTGGGATTACAGGTGCACATTACCACTCCCAGATAATTTTTTAAATAGCAGGGGTCTCACTAGTTGCCTAGGCTAGTCTTGAAATCTTGGGCTCAAGTGATCCTTTGGCCTGGTTTTTCAAAGTGCTGGGATTACAGGCTTGAGCCATCGCACTTGGTCTTGCAGCTGCACTCTTAACCATGAACCTGCCCCCCCAGACTAGGGGTCCTCTCTGATAGGCTCCCCTGGTAAGACCTGGAAGGCCCTGAGAAAGAGAGAGGAGAAAGGGGAGAGAGGGAGAAGGGAGAGAAGGGAGAGAAGGGAGAAGGGGGGGGAGAGCGAGAGAATCTCGCAGCAGCTCCTGCCAGCAGCCCTGTGGCTGCTTGCAGGCCCAGACAGGCCCTGCTGTGTCTTAAGAGACTGAAGACAGAGCAAGAAAGAATCAGGTTTTACTAGTCCCAGCCCCAGGATAGAGCTGAGTCAGGTCTTTTCCCAGGGCTTTTTGGGCTGGGCCTTGAACTCAGCTTCCAACCTAGGCACGGAAGGACACCCAGCCTGGGCAATGGGCGCCTGGGCCTCACTCCTTTTTTTTTTTTTTTTTGAGTTGGAGTCTCACTCTGTCGCCCAGGCTGGAGTGCTCACAGCCACCGCAGACTTGACCTGCTGGGCTCAGGCAATCCTTCCGCTTCAGCCTTCCAATAGCTGGAACTACAGACACGTGCCACCACACCCGGCTAATTTTATGATGTATTGTAGAGATGAGGTCTCACCAAGTTTCCCAGGCTGGTCTCGAACCCATGGGCTCAGGCAATCCTCTCACCTCGGCCTCCCAAAGTGCTGGGATTATAGGCGTGAGCCACCGTGCCCGGCCTGGGCCTCACTCCTTACCTGTCTGACCTTATCTCCGACCACACTCTTTCTCTCACACTGCTCCAGCCACACTGGCCTCCCAACTGAACCTGGCCAAGCACGCTCCCACCTCAGGGCCTCTGCACTTGTGGTTACTTCTGCCTGGATGTGACACCTGCATACTGGCTCCCCAGTATCCTTCCCAATATGCTCAAGTGCCACCTCCTTAGAGTCTGACTTCTAAAGCTGAGCCCACAGCCAGCCCCTCTCTCCCTGGGCCCCATCCCAACTTCATTCTCCTCTGCTTTGCCTCTTACTACACCACGGGTCTTACTGATTTGCCTTCTTCATGGTCTCTCATCAAGGACCCCCTGAGACTGAGTGGGAAGGGCTTCTGCCCTGCCATGTAGAGGGCCCTGCTCTGCCCTGATGCCCTTCCTCACGGAGCTCAGAAAACACTACTGGACCCTGTGTCCTGACTCCCTACCCTCTAGACCACTCCTTGCCCAAAGGGCCCCAGGCCTGTCCTGAGAGTGGGCAGCCAACACAACCCAGGAGTGGTGGAGGGAAGGCCGTTTGGGGGGATCAGTGGACAGGTTGGACAGGTGAACTGCAGTGCCCACACACACGCAAGCATGAGGTGCCTCCTGGTGCAGGATGGAGCATGGGGCGGGGCGGGTGGAGCAGGGCCCTGGCCACTGCTCCCAGGCTGGGACGGACACTCCCCATGGAGCCACATGCTGGCCCAGTACTCTAGGGCTGGAGGATCCAGTTACACCTGGCTCTCCAGATCACTGTGAAGGTATGCTTGTCCAAGTAGGAAGACAATCTTTTATTTAATAGTTTACGGTCTTGACCTTGACACATGTGCTATGCAGGCCCTGTGCACATTGTTGCCCAGGGATCCCCCATATGTTAGGGCTGGGATTTGTGTGTGTGTGGATTTTTTGCCGAGACAAGATCTCGCTATGTTGCCTGGGCTGATCTTGAACTCTTGAGCACAAGCAATGCCCTTGCTTTGGCCTCCCAAAGTACTGGTATTATGGATGTGAACCACCATGCCTGGACTTTTATTTATTAATTTTCTTTGGAGTCAGGATCTCAGTCTGTCACCCGGGCTGGAGTGTAGTGGCATGATCATTGCTCACTGAAGCCTCAACCTCCTGTACTTAGGCGATCCTTCCAAATTGGCCTTCCCAGTAGCACAGGCACACACCACCACACCTGGCTAAGTTTTTAATTTTTCTTGTAGAGGTGAGGTCTCACTATGTTGCCTAGGCTGGTCTCGAAATCCTGGCTCAAGTGATCCTCTCACCTCAGCCATCCAAAGTGTTGGGATTATAGGCATAAGCCCCTGTGCCCAGCCAGGGTTGGGATTTTTTTTTTTTTTTTGAGTTGGAGCCTCACTGTTTCTCCCAGGTTGGAGTGCAGTGGCATGCTCACGGCCACCACAGCCTCAACCTGCTGGGCTCAGGTCATCCTTCCACTTCAGCCTTCCAAGTAGCTGGAACTACAGGTGTGCACCACCACACCCGGCTAATTTTTTTTATTTATTGTAGAGATGAGGTCTCGCCAAGTTGCCCGGGCTGATCTCGAACCCACAGTTTCAGGCAATCCACTTGCCTCGGCCTCCCAAAGTGCTGGGATTATAGAAGTGAGCCACCTCACCTGGCAGGGCTGGGATTTTTTTTTTTTTTGAGTTGGAGTCTCACTCTGTCACCCAGACTGGAGTGCAGTGGCATGCTCCTGGCCACGGCAGCCTCAACCTGCTGGGCTCCGGCGACCCTTCCGCCTCAGCCTTCCAAGTAGCTGGAACTACAGGCGCGCGCTACCATGCC
>CAUYQG010040754.1:0-18115 GCA_963574415.1 Tarsius wallacei
AAAAAAAAAAAAAAAAGAAACGTGGCTTTCCTGTGAACAGACATCTAGGAACAGGACGGGTGAGGTAGGAGAGGTAGGAGGTAGAAGAAGTGAAGGGAAAATCCAAAAGGAAAAGAAAAAAGGGACTTCAAGCTCAGCTACGGGATTTGGTCCTGGAAATACAAAGATCGACAGGATAATAAGATATTAAGATCACAAAATGGCACCTCAATCTAGGAGGAAGGGCCACTCACCAGGTGCCGTGGCTCACACCCGTAATTCCAGCACTTCAAAAGGAGGAGGCCCGAGGATTGCCTGAGCCCAGGGATTCTAGACCAGCCTGGGCAACTTGGCAGGACCTTGTCTCTACAATAAATCAAAAAATCAGTCAGGTGTGGTGGTGTGTACCTGTGGTTCCAGCTACTTGGAAGGCTGAGGTGGAAGGATGCCTGAGCCCAGCAGGCCGAGGCTGCGGTGGCCAGAGCGTGCCACTGCACTCCAGTCTGGGTGAAAGAGCGAGACTCTGACTCAATAATAATAATAATAAAATAAAGTGGGGGATCTCAGCGTCTAGAACATGGGACAGATAAGCAACTCAATAATTACCAGTTTAATACAAGAATTTCATGGTATTTCGGGCTTCAGAGGAAACACGGAGGAGGGAGAGCCTGTCGGAGGGTACAAGGACAGTTTCCAAGGACACTTCGCTGCTGGGAGGAAGGGCCACCCACCCAGGGCACCCCGATCAAGGAGGAAGGGCCACCCACCCAGCGCACCCCGATCTAGAAGAAAGGCCCACCCACCCAGCGCACCCCGATAGAGGAGGAAGGACCACCCACCAGGCCGGGGCTCCCTGCTGGGGGCCTCGCCCCTCACCCAGGTCTCCCAATAAGGGGTGCAGGTCCGAGCGCTCCCCGCCCGGCCCACGGGGACACGGGACAGCGGGTCCTCATCCCTATCAGCCTGCTCTGGGCGCTGGGGCTGGCTCTGACCCAGCCAAAGCCGGAAATCTCTATCCTTTATCCTGGATTTGCTAATTATTGAAAGTGTATGTGTGTGCGTGTGTGTTTAATTCCCCATATTAAAAAAGCACGCCGAGCCTCCTGGGAAGGCGGCGAGCCTGCCAGCCCTAGAGGTTCTGGTGGCAGTAGACACTCCCAGTGACAAGAGTGAGCGTGGCTGCAGGCTCTGGTGACCCTGCCGCCTTCTGGAAGGCCCGATGTCTCCTGGGTCCTCTCCTGGGTCACCAGACAGAACTGGAAGCATCTTCCTGGTCTGCGGGGCAGCCTGGCTGTGGCCCCATCCAGACACTCCCCTTCCCCGCCCGGCGGGGACCAGGGACCCTGGGGGCCCCCGACGTACCCCATCACCTGAGGGACCTCACCAAATATGGTGGATAATAACAGTATTGAAGGCTTACGTGCGTCCTCTAGGCCAGGACAGTTCTAAGCACTGGTGTGGATGGTCTCAAGGCCTTCCTACCTGGCACTGGAAGGTGGGTTCTACTGGTAACCCCATTTTACAGATGAGGAATTGGAGACAGGACGGCGAGAGGAAGGGCCCCAGTTCTCAGTGTCTCAGTGACTCCGGGCTCTCCCTCAGCTCCCTGTGCGTCCCGGTGCTCTCCCAGCGGCACCCAGATGCATCCAACACCGCCAGCCTACACGGTAAATCGGAAACATTCCTGACAAAAACATGGGTGCGTCATTCTAGAGTCATAGAGGAGAGAAGCCTGTTTCTAAGCATGATGCAGACAGCATCAGGGGAAAAAATGGAGAGACCTTGAACAAATACAAAATTTTAAATCTGTTTAGCTATAAAATACAACTAAAGAACCGGGAAAATGTGCATGATACTTAATTAGGAACGAGTGCTAAGCTTACTAATATTTCAAAAACTCTTAATGGCAAAAGATGTAAACAGGCATTTTAGAGAAGAAACTAGAAACTTTTGGCATCAGGGACTGGTTTCTTGGAAGACGGTTTTTCCATGGATAGGGGAGGGGGGTGGCTTCAGGGATTGGCAGTAATGGGAATCTGTGAGGGGTGGGGGCACATCTCATCAACAAGGCTACATGCATAATGAACATCTGTATACCTGACCCTGAAGGGCACCCCACATCTTTACAATAAAAAAATAAAATAAAAAGAAAGATATTCAGGTAAAATTTTTAAAAAAGAAAAAAAGACTAAAAATGCAGGATCAGCAAATGAAAAAGATACTCAAAGATACTCTCATCAATCCTTTTTTATTTTTCTTTTATTTTTTCTTTTTCTTTTTTAGTTAGAGTCTCACTCTGTCACCCAGGCTGGAGTGCAGTGGCACACTCATGGCCACCCCAGTGTAGACCTGCTGGGCTCCAGTGATCCATCTGCCTCAGTCTTCCAAGTAGCCAGAAATACAGGCATGTACTATCACCTCCGGCTATTTTATTTATTGTAGAGATGAGGTCCCACCAAGTGGCCCAGGCTGGTCTCGAACCTGCGGGTTCAGGCAATCCACTTGTGTTGGCCTCCCAAAGTGCTGGGATTACAGGCTAAACTAAGACAACAAAGGGAGGGCATTTTTCACCTGCAAAGTTTGCAAACACGAGTTCACATCAAGAGCCCCATTTTTAGTTCTACACGTCAGGCTTCAATCTAGGCTTCCCCTTTCCGTGGGGATAACGGAACCTGGCTCCACCACACTCAGTGTATAGACTTCCTGAGTCAATCCCCCTCCCATATCCAGCTCCTATCCCCGCTGCCCCACTACCCTATTGTGGGGACTCCATGCCCTTGACCGGCCACTCCCTCCACTGCCCCCCACGCCCGACATGGGCTCTGCTACCCTCCTCTGTCCTCCTCTTTCCGGTTCTATCTCACCACACATCAGTTCTGCCTTCCCCCTGAGCAAGCCACCTTGCTTGGCTCCACTTTTAATCCAGACATTGTTTATAGATAAATCCACTTGTGTGGATTAATTTGGCCTGAAGGCTATAGATCTTTGAATACAAATTATCAAATTGCTTTGCTAAAGGTTCATGTCGATTTATCATATTCTGCACATTGCATCTGACTGCCTATTTGACCACACCTTTGCTGTCATCAGGTACCACCTATTTTCTCTAGTCTCTTTTTTTTTTTTTTTGGTTTCACTCATAATGAGTGGGCCAAGGACAGAGAGAGAATCCCAGAGCTTGCTTTGGAGTCATCTCACTGCGTCCTGACTCACCCATGTCTATATCTAAACAATCTGAGACAGGTGGGTTTTGATCTGATTATTTGTTGAACTATACAGCAGCGGTCCCCAACCTTTTTGGCATCAGGGACTGGTTTCTTGGAAGATGATTTTTCCATGGATAGGGGAGGGGGGTGGCTTCAGGATGATTCAAGTGCATAATATTTATTGTGCACTTTATTTCTGTTACATTGTAATATATAATGAAATAATTATACAACTCACCATAAAATAAAAGAGGTGCAAACAGAAGTGGTAAAAAAAAAAAGGGTGAGCCACACACAGACCAAAATAAGTGTCGGATTTGGACTTAAAGCCTGCCACCGGATGCAACTGTACAATTGAAGTGCATCAACTCACTTGCCACTCACTGATAGGCTTTTGATAGGAGTCGGCAAGCAATTGATTTGTTATGGTCTGTGTGCAGTCAAATCTCACTGCTAGTGTCAATCTGTATTTGCAGCCGCTCCCCAGCTCCCCAGCTCCACCTCAGGTCATCAGGTATTAGATTCTCATAAGGAGCACACAACCTAGATCCCTTGCATGCACCGTTCATAATAGGGTTCATGCTCCTAGGAGAATCTAATGCCGCCACTGATCTGTCAGAAGATGGAGCTCAGGCAGTAATGCAAGTGACGAGGAATGGCTGTAAATACAGATAAAGCTTCACTCACTCGCCTCCTGCTGTGTGGCCTGGTTCCTAGCAGGCCACGGACTGATACTGGTCTGTGGCCTGGGGGTTGAGAATTCCTGCTATAGAAGATGTAACCTTTGAGGTGTGGTTACCACATTTATCAGTGAGCTCATGTTCCCCCCATTCAAAACATAGCAGCCAAGCACCAGTACTGAGTGCTGGGTTTTGTGGGGAATTGGCAAAGATATATCAGCTGCAGTCTCTGCCCTTAAAGTCTTGTATTCCTGAAAAGGCCAGATCCTGGATGTTATGACCAACACAGTGTTCATTTACTAATTTCTCTCAAGGCTCTGACGTTTGGGCTTATTCATGTGGCAAGTGGCACATCCAAAATCTTCCGGTGTCAATATTCAGAGGGATTTCATAATCACACTCAGCTACCTTTTTTTCTCTTTTGGGTCAGGGTCTCACTCTGTTGCCTAGACCGGAGTGCAATGGCATGATCCCAACTCACTGCAGCCTTGACCTCCTGAGCTCAGGCAATCCTGCCACTTCAGACTCCCAAGTAGCTGAGATTATAGGCATGTGCCACCACCCTGCCTAATTTTTTTGGAGATCTTGCTATGTTGCCCAGGCTGATCTTGAACTCCTGGGCTCAAGCAAGCCGCCCTCCTTGGCCTCCCAAGTTGCTGAGATTATAGGCATGAGCTACTGCTCTCCGCCCACTCTGCTATCTTTTAAACTGCTCTCCATTCCTCCCCAGCTCAAGCCCTGAGCTCCCACGGGACTGGTCTGGTCTCCAAATACACAAACATCTTACCACTAACATCACGTTCTGTCAAGAGAACTCTCTCCTCAAGCAAATCATATGTGCATGGTCTCATACTCCCACAGCAGCTCTGTTGAGGCGCTTACTCTGATCATTACTTTGTAGATATTAACACTGAGACTTTATTTCTCTTTATTTCAATAGCATTAGGGGGTACAAACAGCTTCCAGTCTGGGCTTTAAGTGAACTTGCCACCCTCACCTGTGCACCCTCACCAGCAGGTGATTTTTCACCCTCCCCCACCACTCTGAGTCTCCAATGTCCATTACATCATTCCCTATGTCTTTGCAGATCCTTAGTTTAGCTCCCACTGACAAGTGAGAACATACAGTGTTTGGTTTCTCTTCCTGAGTTAGTTCACTTAGAATGATGGTCTCCAATTCCATTCAAATTGCTGCAAAAGACAATACTTCAAGCTGGGCACGGTGGCTTACTCCTGTAATCCCAGCACTTTGGGAGATGGAGGCGAGAGGATTGTCTGAGCCCAAGGGTTTGAGACCAGCCTGGGCAACCTCGTCTTTACAATAAATCAAAAAAATTAGCTGGGCATGGTGGCATACATCTGTATTTCCAGCTACTTGGAAGGCTGAGGCAGACGGATCACCTGAGCTCAGTGGTCGTGAACGTGCCACTGCACTGTAGCCTGTGTCAGAATGAGGCTCCGACTCAAAAAAAAAAAAAAAAAAAAGACACTATTTCACACTTTCTGATGGCTGAACAGTATTCCATAGACACAGACTTTAAAGACAGTCTTGCTAAAGGTCTTAAAAACGGGGCCAAAAGTTGAACCCAGGAGACTCGGACTCCAAAATGCATGCCCTTCCCTTGCTGAAGGCCACCTCGTTGCTACTCTGGCCTCCTTCTTCCTTCACTTCCCGCCCGTGCTCTCCTCTTGGTTTATCTGAATCTTATCCATCCATCAAGGACTGGCTGAAAATCCCACCAAATTTCCCCAATCTTCCCAACGGAGATCTCCCTGAGGAAGCTGAGTCACAGCCACTGGGAGACTTTTCACAAAGTCATGTGGCGAGTTTCTGACAGTAACAGATGGGATCCCCGAAGGAATAATCTCTGGATTCCCAAGATGAGTTCCAGTGACATTCCTGGACTCTCCTGTCTCTTGGGGGAAACTCTTTTAAAACAAATGTCCCCTTATTCGCTGGACTTTATCAGTTCTCCCTGGGTGACAACCTTGCGGTTCTCCTAGTCTGGTGCGGCAGGAAGGTGTGTGTGTGTGTGTTTGAAGGGGACATGAGTTCAGTGCTTGCAAAAGGAAGAAGATGGGAATCAGGAAATGTGCCGAACTGATGTAAAAGGACCCCTGCGGTTGTCGGCACCGAGTCACTCTCACCCTGTCCACCTCGGTACTTAGTATACGTATGTCCTTTGTCCCCTTCATCGTTGGAAGGAGTCATTCCACTGACTGGCCATCTTTCTTCTCTTTATAGGAGGAGGTTCGGCATTGCTGGAGGTTATGGCCTTAGCACTGGTCTGGGTCTGCGGTGACACAGAGCCATCATTCCCCCATAGTTACTTGGCAGCATTTGGAAGGTGAGTTCGAGGCTTCCATGGAGGACCTGCTACACAGATGTCCACCTCAGTGGGCCTGACATTTCTTCCCTGTCACTACCCCTGAGGAAAATGCCCAGGTTGGCTGGGCCTTTGACTGTGAATTTCTGTTACTTTTGAAACACAATGCAAAAATTAGAAGGAGAAGCTTAAAATCGGTTCAGTACTAAGACTGCACCCAGGGTAACAGCAGGGGCGGTGGGAAGTCTGCTCCATGCCTGGGAGGCAGGTGTCTGGACGAGACACTCATATGATGGCTGAGGTCACTCTCTTGCCCCCAGCTGCAAGTGCCAGGCTGCTGGAAGCTTCTTGAAACTCGGGCATTTAGCCTTTCTCCCCTCCTCTCCATCCTCCTGGACAGGGCAACGAATCGAGTTCCTGACAGCCTTCCTTTCCTCTGCAAGCTTGCCCGTGTCCAAAGGGAGGTCGGCCAAAAGTTATGGTACAGGAAGGAAGGAGGGTAAGAGCCATGCTCATGACCTTCTGGCTCAACTCTGGTGCCTACCCACCCCCAAGCACAAACTGGAAAGGACTAGACTGAGAAAGGCCAAGCAGATCACAGAGAAGTCCATGGGGATAGGGACCAAGGCCCAGCCTCTACCCCAGCTTGCGCCCCCAGCCAACTTCAGTTTCTTGGCCTCTTGAGCCACCGGTCCCGTGAGTGTGTCTTCCAGCCCCAGTGGAGCTGCCCTGTGACCCTGCTGAAGCTGACACTGCCACCATGTGGGCAGAGATGAGCCTTCCCCCACCCTGCATCCTACCCAAGTTGCAGGTCTGGTGATCTGCCACAGCAGTGAGGCTTTGGGATGGTCGGCTGTGCAGCAAGCAGTGACTGGAGCGCCAGGGTCCCAGCACTCCCGGAGGGAGCCTGGGATGGGGAGACAGGGCGCTGACCACCCTTCACCCTCCCCGAGAAGTGGTCCCTAGCCAGACTCAGCAGACTGGGTCCAAACTGCTAGCTCGGTGCTGAGCACCTTTCTTCTTATTATTTTTGTTTTAATTTGGAGGCAGGGTCTCACTTTGTCAATCAGGACGGAGTGCCGTGGCATGATCATAGCTCAGTACAGCCTCCAACTCCAGGCCTCAAGCATCCTCCCGCCTCAGCCCCCCAGACAGCTGGCACTACAGGTATGTACCACCACACCTGGCTAATCTATACATAATTATTTTTTATAGAGACAGGATCTCTCTGTGCCGCCCAAGCTGGACTCAAATTCCTGGGCTCAAGCAATCCTCCCATCTTGGCCTCCCAGAGCGCTGGGATGACGGGTGTGAGCCACCGCACCAGGTCACGGAACACTTCCCCATACTCTTTCCAATCGCTTCTCCCGATAGACCCTGCACGTATCCTTTGATCTTGGGAACCTCCCTAAAACCCAGGATGCTTGATCAAGCTTGCCGCTTGCCGTCACTCAGTAAATAAAAATGGGATCAAGAACTCCAGTCACCTCGCCTCCCAGACCCAAGTCCTTTGCCGCCGGGTGGCGGGGCCTTCGGTGGTCTCCCTTCCACACCCAGCAGTGCTTTGTGGAAAACGGATCCCACAATGGGATGGTGGAAAGGGTGGGGCTTGGAGGGAAATCCCAGGGACGTCCGTGTCACAGGAGCCGGGGGAGGAAGGCGTTCAAGAAGGAGATCGCGGAATGCAAGGGGAGGCCACGCGAGAAAAGACAAGAGACAAAAAAGCAGGTTCTGGAATCTGGGAGTGCCGGCATGAGTGGCAAAGGGGCTGGAGGGACAGAGACTCAAGGTGGATCAGAGGAAAAGGAAGGGAACGTGGAGCCAGTGTCCCCAGCAAGCCCCTCCCAAAGCTAGCTGAGCTGGGAAGGGACAGGCCGAAGGGGAAGGGGAGGGCTGGGGAAGGGCTTCCCTCTCCTCTGGGGGGTTTGGCTTTTAAGACGGAAGTTGTTGGCCGTTGCCTTACTGTTCTGCGCTGCGGCCATGTTGCCTGACTCTGGTCCCCTTCCCTACCCTTGGGAGGTGAATGTCTTTCTCTTTCTCTCTCTCTAATTTACTTTTTAAATAAAACATATTTTCTAATCCCCCCAGAAAAGATGGAGGTTGCTCTGCAACTTTATTTGGGAGCACCCCCAGGGAAGGGGGGCACCTCAGGCCTGGTCCCTGGGGAGGCGGGAGGGGTGGGACCGAGCAGCTGTGGAGACGCAGGTGCAGGAGGGTTGCAGGGGGTCGCGGGTGACCAGCAAAGGAAGGAAGTGCCCAGTGCCACGACCGGATAGCTCTTTCGATGCAGCACGCTGGAAAGGACACCATCCAGCTATACTGTGCCCAGCTGCACACTCAACTCCGACGGACGTTTACAGACCTAGAAAAGTAGCCCTTTCCAAATATAGCTTGATGATCTCTTTTCTGAAGGCTTGGGACCCCAGGGGCTTTGGATTTTGCTTTTTTTATTTTTGGATTTGGGAATATTTGCATATACATAAGAAGATACCTCATGTTGGATCATGTGTATTTGCATATACATAAGGAGATACCTCATGTTGGATGGGACCCGGGTCTAAACATGACATTCCTTTGTGTTTCATCTACACCTGATACATGTAGCCTGAAGGGTAATTTCATAAAATAGTCTTAATCAAAGTCTGTTTGAAGTACTTAGGCGTGCGGCTTTCCACTTGTGACATCCTGTAGGTGCTCGAAAAGTTTTGGATTTGGGAACATCTTGGATGTCTGGATTGCAGCTTTGGGGGCCTAAGGAGACGACTCAGCCTGTAGAAACATCTTTTCTGAAGATGTGCTTGTGTCTCTGCTCCACATAAGAGAGAGAAAACATGCATTGTCCACACTGAAGGTGGCTTTGGGTGGTGGGAGGTCGGCCCCCTCCCCTTCCTCGGAGTCACCCCTTCCCACCCCGCCTGTGACTGACTCAGGCCTCCCAGAAGTGAAAAGCGACGTCCTCAGCCTCCATCTCGGTGCCTTTAGCGCCACCCAGTGGCCTCAGCGCCGAACATCACGCGGGCTCTAGGGGCTCTGACTGGCCGGGCCTGTAAAAAAAATGGCCCTTTGTCCCCAGAAGGTGCTTTTCCTGCCAAAACAAACCACCGTGCGTTACAACCACTGGAAGAGCAATCCCGACAAACAAAGCCCTGATTTTTTTTTTTTTTTTAATAGCAACCGTGGAAACCAGACCCCACTTCCTTCCTCCAGGATTAGGCTTTAGTGATGCCGGTGGAATAGGTCATCTTGTTTCAGGGTTGACCTGCTGCCTTCCCTCCCAGGAGAGCCAGCGAGGAGAAAGATTTAAGCTCTCCCAGGGAGTTTATGAAAGGTTTTTCTGTTCTGGTTACCAAACGGCTACAAAGGACTCTCTTGTGGGTGTTTCTTTCTTTTTAAAAAAGTTCTTTTAAAAAAAAAAAATAACACCAAGCCTGAATTTTTCTTCCCTGAATGGCTAAGAGCAAGGGGCCTGGGGGCATGCATGAGTGACAACTTACACATCCTTCTGTGTCCTCAGGAAGGGAGATGCCGAGAAGCTTATGAGACCAAAGGCGGCCCAGGTGAGGACGATGTTTGGGGCAGGGAACTTGTGGGCACCTAGGTCCTGGCCTCCTGCAGGCCCCCACACCCTTGAGGGAGCTGTGCCTCCAGCTGGGGTGACCACATGAGGCTATACAGTGGGTGCTTTGTGATGAATTCAATTACCCATAAAGGAATTCAAAAGAAACCACATCAAAATAAAGGCTTAGCCAAATTCAAGAATGAAAAACTCTATAACCAATTATTATGCCAAGAAGGGTGGGAAGGAAGGTGACCCTCCCAAGCAGGGGTACCTGATTTATTTTTTATTTATTTTCTATTTTTGAGCCAGGATCTCACTCTGCCACCCAGGCTGGAGTGCAGCAGCACCATCATGACTCACCGCACCTTTGACCTTCTGGGCTCAGGTGATCCTTCCACCTGAGCCAGAACTACAGGCACACGCCACCGTGCTGCACTAATTTTTTTAATTTTTAATTTTTTGTAGAGACAGGGTCTCGCTATGTAGCCTAGGGCGGTCTTGAAGTCCTGGGCTCCAGTGGTCCTCCTTCCTTGGCCTCCTAAAGTGCTGGGATTACAGGTGTGAGCCACTGCACCCGGCGAGGGTGCCCAATTTAAAGTTCTGTCTGCTTTTTATTAGTTGTGTGTAATCAAGTTCTTTTTTTTTTGAGTCAGAGTCTTACTCTGTTGCTCAGGCTGGAGTGCAGTGGCACGCTCACCTGCTGGGCTCAGGAGATCCTTCTGCCTCAGCCTTCCAAGTAGCTGGAGCCACAGGTGTGTGCCACCACACCTGGGTAATTTTTATTTTATTGTAGAAACGAGGTCTCACCATGTTGCTCAGGCTGGTCTCGAACCCCTGGACTCAGGCAATCCTCTCGCCTCTGCCTTCCACAGTACTGGGATTACAGGTGTGAGCCACTGCACCCGGCTAATTAAGTTACTTAACCATTTGAGGCTCACTGTCCTCTGCAAAATGAGGATTACAATAAAGTCTGCTTCAGAGTTATTGTGAATTTTTAACGAGGTGATGTATATTTAAGGGTGATAAGTGAAGACAGGTAGTATTTTAAAAATGCCACATTTGGAATTTTTCCAAACCATATTAAATCAACCAGCCCGTGTGGTGTGTGAAATCCCATCTCCATCATGTCTGAGGAGTCCTCTTTGTCTCCAGAAGCACAGGAGAGTCAGGGGCATATGTGTGGTGGCTAAAAAGCCAGTGCTGGGCCTTAGCCTCAGTCGCATCAGGGAGGCCAAGACATACGCTGTACCCTCGCCAGCCTGGTGCCTAAGACTCTCAGCCCTCAAAGTGCAGGGTTGGGCCTCCTAGGGCACTCCTCATAGCCAAGGCCTCTGAGTTACTTCCTCCTCCCTGGGCTGGGTGTGGGTGGATGGGGCAGTGCCTGTCTTTACCACCTGTAGAACACACACACACACACACACACACACACACACACACACACACACACACATCTATTCCACTGTCAGCCTTGAGGAATCTCTCCAAGGCCCTTGTCACTCTACATCCTCCACTTCTTCTCCTCCAAAGGTGTCTTGTGACCTCCCAAAAAGATCTCCCACAATCCCCAACAGGAGGCAGAGAGCCTCAAGCTTGGGATGGCAAAAGGGAAGAAAAACAACAGGAAGAACAGCAACATGGAAGACACAAACTGATTTCCCAATACATCACCCTGCGAAACCGTAGCACACGTACCTCCGTGGGCAGTGACCCTTGTCACCAGTACCAGACTGGGACACATGAACTGTGGTCGAGAGTACTGTATGAGTGCCGTGGCTGAGGGCCATCCAGCAGTTCCTTTTGCTGTGTTTGCCTTCCAGCCCCTGGTGCCCACTGGCCCCGCTAGTGCCCCCTGGTGTCCGCTGGTCTGGTGGAGGCTCTGAGGGGCTGGGGGCAGCTGGCTCGGAGCTCCCTTAGGGGCCCTTGGCTGAGCCTTTGCTGTGTGAGTTTCTGTGTTTTCAGTTTTGACAGAGAGAAATCAATTCAAACGGACCATACTGCTCAAGTGGCTGCCCCGTGAGCCCTCCCTGCAGCTTTGATCTCTCAGCCACGAGAGAAAGCTGTGCTCTGGTAGAGACAGCGGTACGGAACTGTCTCCAGTTCCACATGGCTCTGCACCCGTGGCACTGCTTTAGCCCCGGGCATTCAGGGACACCCCATTAGGTTCTCACCTAGGAAGAGGACAGGGGATCCCACCTTTCCTACATGCGTCCATGGGGTCAAAAGAGGTCACAGTTGTTCGGTGGACATGTTCTGGAAAGACCGTCTGAAGAGGTCATTCTGTTCCAGGTAATGCCATGAGCAGGGAAACGCCAATTCCCGAAATCGCCTTTGTCACAAAATAGCTTCATGCCAGCCGGACCCACAGGCATGGCAGAAGCTCAGAGTCCGTGCAACCTTCTGCCATCCCACTTGCATTCTTTCATGGGGTATGGCCAGCTCCACTGTCTGTCTCACCTCCTCCCAGACTTTTGCCATGAGCGGGGGCTATGGAGCCATCCCTTGGGGCCCGTTTCTCTCCCCTTCCTCCTCCTCTCATCACCGCTGCAGACTCCTGGGCCTCCTCCTGCAGCAGCCCCCACCCTTCTCGTGGGTCGCCCCCGCAGGGAGAGCACATCGGAGTGGACCTGGCAGAGGAAAGAGCATGAACAAAGGCTAGTGCGAGCTCCATCCGCTCATCAGACCTTGCACAACCCTCGGACATAGTCCTTTGCATTTGTCCAGATGAGGAAACTGAGGCTTGGTCAAGTGTTCATCTTTGCGGCCAAGCTCACACAGCAAAGAAGACACAGAACCGACCCTGCTCCTCCATCACAGGTGTCTGGTCTGTGCGATGTCAGAGTGACTTGGAAGCCCGGGCCATCTGCTGTTTCCCCTGTAGGGACTGAGCCCTAGCTTGACTGCAGGCGTGGGCACGATGGGCCTGGTCCCACTCTGTCCCCTCCAAAGAGTTTTCCCAGCCCACGAGGAGGACACCTGGCTGAGGACACCAGCTGTCTGCAGAGGCTCCGGGGAGACGGTGGCCCCAGGAACGGTTGCCACTGGTTCTATACAAAAAGAGAAATATGCTAAGTATTTCTGGTCACTACTATCAAAAGACAAAATCACACCAAATTTAGTTTAGATATCTTCATTGGTTTTTCTTCACGATTCCAGAATGAGAAAGCCCTCGAACCGGAATAGTCAAAAAACTCCAGACTGCACCGTGGTCAGGCAATATTTGAGGATGAAAAACGGAGGTGGGGTTTGCACTGGACTGGTCACAGCCTTCTTTGAATATATTGGCCACCATGATTGACCAACGCTCCGCTATTGTCATTGGCTGAGACTCTACCACCATTTGCCACAAGAGTTTACTCCTGAGTTAGGTGTTCCACTGGTTTTTGAACTAAGCCGGGTTGCAGTTGTTACATAAGTACTTGAGCAGGGAGGCGTCCTCACACCAAACTGAAGTCAATTTAATACTCCGGAGAAAATACAAGATGACATGGGAAAAATCCAGCACATCTAGAAATTTCACAATGCTTCTCAGCCTCTGTGACTCTTTTAAATATTAATCTAACCCGCTGGGTAAATTGGTAATAAAATTCTTTTTTTGTATGAAGGAAGTGGCAAAAGTTAATAGTCTGTAAACCAGAATTCCTGGGTGGCTTTCCTGCCGAGCCAGGCAGCACCTCTGATGGCACCAGGGCTGAGTTGAGATGCCACACTTCATGACTGGAATGGCATGACTCGTGTTGCATTCCCAGGATTTTTTTTTTTTTTAGATGGGAAAATATAGTTTATTTAGAAAGTAAATTAGAGAGAGAGAGAGAGACAGAAAAAGATTTGCATCCCCAAGGTAGGGGAGGGGTCAAAGCTAGGAAACATGGTGACCATAGCTCAAGGAGCCACGTGGCCAGACCATAGCTTAGCAGAGCAATGACTAGGAAGTAAATTAGAGGGGGATGGAGATTCACCTTCACAAGGCAGGGGAGAGGGCCAAAGCTTAGGAAACCATGGCGGCCGTAGCTCAAAGAGCCACGCAGACACACCAGGAGTTTAACAAAGCAGCAGACAATTCCCAGGATTTATGTGCAACCTGGCGCGAAGCAGGTGTTCAATAAGCATCACTGTAATAAGTCTCAAACTCAGTCTACATAGCACAAAATGAAAATCAAGAGGCTACAGTTAATATAGTTTTTTGGGGGTTTTTTTTGAGTTGGAGTCTCACTCTGTCGCCCAGACTGGAGTGCAGTGGCCGCTCCTGGCCACTGCAGCCTCAACCTGCTGGGCTCCGGTGATCCTTCCGCCTCAGCCTTCCAAGTAGCTGGAACTACAGGCGCGTGCTACCACGCCCGGCTAATTTTTTTTTTTTAATTTATTGTAGAGATGAGGTCTCGCTAAGTTGCCCAGGCGGGTCTCGAACCCGCGGGCTCAGGCAATTCACTCACCTCAGCTTCCCAAAGCGCGGGATTACAGGCTGAGCCACCAAGCCCAGCTGTGTTCTATTCTTGAAAGTTGCTGCACAAGTAGGTGTTGTATTCCTAAGTATGTAAGATAACGCATACAATGCATGCGTTAGTTAGCTCAGTTTACTTATTTCACAGTGTATACATATTTTAAAAATGTATACTATTTGTATTTGTCAATTTAAAAAATAAATTAAAATATTAAAATGAAAAAAGGAAGGAAATAAAGAAGAATGACATAAACATATAACCACTAGGATTAATAGTATTATTAATCAGCTCAACTATAATTGAATAATAAAATTATGCATTCTGCAAGTCAGAACTCAAAATAAAGATAATAGAAAGTAATAAATATAATATAGTATTCCAGGTCATATGTTATAATCTATCCCATTTGGAACATTATGTAGGGAACAATGATCTTACCCAATTTTGTCATAAAAGTGAAAATAGTTTTCACTGGCAAATTTTTGGATACAAGTCTAGGGTAACAAGTACAACTGAGGGAAAGTTTTCTTAAAACAAAACTCAAATTAGAACCATGAAATAACTCAGTTTTTGTCAAATTCGCTTTCTAAAAAAGAATAATATTTGAAATCAAAATAAGAAATACATTTATAAAATATCCTTTCATCACCACACACACTCCTAAAATATAGAAACTTCCAAATGATCATCTGTGTTTGATAGAGAATTAACCTGTCTTGAAGTTTCTAAATCAATACATTTAGTGGAAAATTGTTATTGCTAAAGAATAAAGAAACTGAGTAATTACAATATCCTTAATCATTTTAGCAGCTGTTGGTGTGATACCCTCAGTGCTCTTAGAACTTTAAGTCAGACCCCAATTACTTACGATAGATACCTGATCAATTATATACCTTACACTGACTTTCTTCCTTTTCCTGTCTTATGTTACCATTCTCCAACAAGAGATTCTTGGGATCATCTCTCAAATGTACTACTGTCACTCAAATTCTAGTCATAGGTTCTGCTTTTGGGACAAACCAACCTAACACAATCTTTAAAGAAAGTTTAAATTTTATGTGTCAAAATATGAGGTCTGACAATTAAGTTTGCAAACTCATCCTACAAAAAGTACTACATACCTCATTGCTGAATATTACTATAGTCTTCTTCTAAATACTCCTGTTGGGAAGCTATACACTGACATGCGTGCCTAGTCCATCCGTCAAAGCCATTTTGGAACTCTTTTACTGGAATGACCGTCAGAACTGTCATTGTATTACCCTTTATGTCATCAAATGTCTTCCTTTCAATATTTCCTTTATCTTTGGGTAAAGAGAAAAAGTCATTGGAGGCTAGATCAGGTGAATAGGGAAGTGTTCCAATATAGTTATCTGTACCACGTTGTCAATGTAAGTGCACAGTGACAAGTTTGCAAACTTAATTGTCAGACCTCAACAAGTAACAACAGCTCTGATGGCCGTTCCAGAAAAAGAGTTCCAATATCTCTTTGCTGGGTAGACTAGGTTCTGGCATCGGTGCATAACTTCCCAACGGGAGTACCGTTTGAAGGTGACCATAGTGATATTCAGCAACAAGGTATGTAGCGCTTTTTCTAGGATGGTTCACAAACTTAACTGTCGGACTTCATATTGTGCAAGGAAAGACATGCAGAATAATGCAATTGAAATCTATTTTCACAATAAAACTCAAAAAGAGATTGAAGTATCAATTAAGTTAGATGTAATTTTTATGAATATCAGGTTATCATGTCCTACTTGTTTGATGTTTGACTTATAAATCTGGTTTTTCTATTTCTTCTTTTTCAGTAATTTCAGCTGTGGTAAAAGTCTCTATTGCTAACACTATTGCTTAGAACAAGGCAGCTGGATAATTTAATGTGACTATCACACAGTAGGATAAACAACAATTATCTTAAATATTCTCATTATTACATAATTCTTTAAACCACAGATAGCCTGAAAGAAAAAATAGAGCCCCCCCAATTTGAAAAAGAAGGCTCAAGTGTCCAAACTTTAACGGTAGAATCTATGAAATTTAGAAAGGACACATGGTCCCATAACTACCACGTGTCAGGTCAACAAACAAGTCAATGTGATTGGACTTGTCTAGGAGGTAGGTCAGTGAAGAGTGGGCATTTTCTTCTGTGATGTCTGGCATGTCTGTAATGAACATTGTGAGTCATCTCTATGTCCAGTGCAAAGCACTTCATCACTTGTGGCTGGCAGGTAGCTCTTGACGTAAGAGAGCTTACCAGGCTCAGCTACTAATTATGAAGATCTGCCTTCAAAAGAATCAGAAGGTTAACCAGGTGTCCCTAATATATTATATATCTGTAAAAATCTTGGAGAAATACGCAGATGGTTTCAACAGCTGCCTTGAGAAGGAAACATCATTTCTCAAGAGAGTAGCAATAGATTTTATTTTTCCTTATGACTTGAAAGACTTTTTTTTCACAAAATGTTAGACATGATTTAGATTTTATTAGTTAGTACTTACTATGTTTTGGTATTTTTTTCCTTAAAATTATCACAATTGTTTTTTAAACAATCGTAATATTTTTTGCTGAAAGTCAAATGGAAGAACAGGGACTGGGTTTACAGTCTTATTAAACTATAAAGAAAAGGGGAATTATAAGGAAAACAACATTATTTATGATACCTAGTAGCAGGCAATAAAGCCAGAGATTTTTGGGAGACAGGAAACAAAGGAGGTAAGACCCTATGATTGCCCTTTGGGAAAATTTTTCTTTGTTTCTTTCTTTTTTGAGTCAGAGTCTCACTTTGCCGCCCAGGCTGGAGGGCAGTGGCATGCTCACAGCCACGGCAACCTCGACCTGCTGGTTTCAGGTGAGTCTTCTGCCTCAGCCTTCCAAGTAGCTGGAACCACAGGCATGCACCATCATGCCTGGCTAATTTTTCTTGATTTATTGTAGAGATGAAGTCTTGCCAAATTGCCCAGGCTGGTCTTGAACCCGCAGACTCAGGCAATCCTCTCACCTCAGCCTCCCAAAGTGCTTGGTCATAGGCGTAAGTCAACGTGCCGGGCCAGGAAAGTTTTTCAGTAAGGGTTCCTGGCATTGGGAAAATGGCACTGAGAGTCTGGAGACACCAAAACAGGTAGAATTTTCAGGTAATAGTAGCAGACTGGAGAGAACGGCACAAAGAAATAATTCTGGAGAGATGAGGAGACTTCTGTTAATGTATTTATATGAATATTGATTAGCACATGATTGTGAGGACACTATCTTAAAAAAAACTATCTGAAAGAATATGGATTGCCTAGAATCCATATAGGACCCAGAATGCTGTCGGCGCCTGCCAGCTAGCCAGACTAGAAAATCTCAAGATTTTCAGGGCGTTGGATAGAGTAGGTAGGAAAGTCTGGCTTCAGTAGATTAAGCACTGTTTGTCACACCTAAAACAACTTAAAAACAAAACCCAAAAGGAAGAAACTGTTTCCAAGCAATTTGCCATCTAAGAATAATATTCAAAAATTTTTCTAATAATACATAATAATATTCATCATTCAGCAAAGAGAAATTTACAGTCTAGCAGTCAACAATTAACAAACATGCAAAGAAGCAGAAAAAGATGACCCATAATTATAAGAAAAATAAATAAATTAAAACCAACCCAGAGCCGGGCTCGGTGGCTCAGCCTGTAATCCCGCCCTTTGGGAGGCTGAGGTGAGCGGATTGCCTGAGCCCGCGGGTTCGAGACCCGCCTGGGCAAGGGAAACCTCATCTCTACAATAAATCAAAAAAATTAGCCAGGCGTGGTAGTGCACGCCTGTAGTTCCAGCTACTCGGAAGGCTGAGGCGGAAGGATCGCCGGAGCCCAGCGGGTCGAGGCTGCGGTGGCCGGGAGCGGCCGCTGCACTCCCGTCTGGGCGACAGAGTGAGACTCCAACTCAAAAACAAAAGT
>CAUYQG010040755.1:0-15670 GCA_963574415.1 Tarsius wallacei
AACGCATTATGTAAGGAAACTTCTCATTTTTTTTATCTGCACCCACAAAAACTTCAACAATTGTTCACACAACCAAAAAAAAAAAAAAAAAAAAAAAAAAAGAAGCACCTAAGAATCAACTTATTAGAGGTGGAACCAATAACAACCTAGCCCTTGCTTACTTTGTCATAGTCATACTGTGAAGAGCATCTGCTATCAAATCTAAGATACAGGCAGCGAGCTCCTGGGATATGGACAGTTTCTTTAAATTTGTAGTTGTCTCTGACAGGGTGGACCGTTTCCACAGTCTTCCCAGCAGCCCACGGGGCAGGAATCTTTAAACCAGTGAGAAAGCCTGGCTCTTCCTTCTCTTCCAGCATTCTAAAACAGAAAAAAAAAAAAAGGGATTTAGCTTAGCAGCAAGGAAAGGTAAAACAAGGTAAACACAGTAAAATACTAGAGGTTAAGGGAATGTTCTTCAATTTTCCACAAGTATGACAACATTGATTCAAATGCTTGAATCAATGGTAATCAGAAATATTTTTAAAATTCCTATATTTAAGGTTTTTCTCTTTTTTGTTGTTAGACATTATATTTATACTTTTTTGTTTCTTATTTTGTCTCCTTCCAGGACGTGAAACAGATAAATTTGCATTTTCCCTCTTTTGTCAAGGGAAGGTCCTTTTTTTTGTTGGAGTCTCACTCTGTCACCCAGGCTGGAGTGTAGTGGCACGCTTGCAGCTACCACAGCCTTGACCTGCTGGGCTCAGGCAATTCTTCTGCCCTAGCCTTCCAAGTAGCTGGAAATATAGGCATGTGCCACCATGCCCACCTAATTTTTTTTTTTTTTAAGTTTGAGTCTCACTCTGTCACCCATGCCGGAGTGCAGTGGCACGGTCATGGCCAACGTAGCCTCAACCTGATGGGCTCAGGCGATCCTTCCACCTCAGCCTTCCAAGTAGCTAGAACTACAGGCATGCGCCTCCACACCCGGCTACTTTTTTGATTTATGCTAGAGACGAGGTCTTGCCAAGTTGCCCAGGCTGGTCCCGAACCCCTGGGCTCAGGCAATCCTCTCACCACTGCCTCCCAAAGTACTGGGATTACAGGCGTGAGCCACCACACTCAGCAACTATAAAGGATCTTTAAGATTCCCAATTTAGGCTGAGCATGATGGCTCATACCTGTAATACTAGCACTTTGGGAGGCCAAGGTGGGAGGACTGCTTGAGCACAGGAGTTTGAGACCAGCTTGGGCAACAACAAGACCTATTGGAACAAAAAAGACAAAAACTATGCCAGGCTTGGTGGCTCATACCTATAATCCCAGCATTTTGGGAGGCTAAGGTGGGAAGACCACTTGAGGCCAAGAGTTTGAGACCGACCCTGGGCAACATAGTGAGACCGTGTCTCTACAAAAAATAATAATAAAATAAAATAATTAGCTGGGCATGGTTGCACATGCCTGTAGACCCAGCTACTCGAGGGGCTGAGGCAAGAGGATTGCCTGAGCCCAGGAGTTCAAGGCAACAGTGAGCTGTGATCATGCCACTGTACTCCAGCCTGGACAACAGAGTGAGACACCAACTCAAAAAAAAAAAAAAAGATTCCCCACTTTTCAAATGTCACACAATTAGTGCTCTGTAAAATTTCCTTTTATTGATATTTCCACGCCAATTGTTGAAAATTCCATCAGCCTGTGTATCTACTTTTGCTGTTATTTTTACTAAAGAAAAGTGCCCTCAAAGGTTCTCTCATCTACTATAATTGAACTCTCAAGGACTGCATGGAGGCTGAGACTGTAGAATACAAACTCTTAGGACTTAAACTTAGCTGCCATGGCATTACCTTATTCTTTCAACTCTACAAGTTGAGCTATAGAGCCGTGCTATTCAATGTGATAGCTACTGGTCACATGTGACCATTTCAATTCAAATAAATTTACATGAAATAAAATTTAAAAATTCAGTTCCTCAGTCACATTAGCTCTATTGCAAGTGTTCAGTAACAACCTGTGGCTAAGGCTGACGATACTCGCAGCACAGATACAAGTTTTCATTGCTGCAAAAATCTCAGTACTCTAGAGAGTACAAAGCTCTAGAGAAACCTAGGACATCCTTCCTTTCTGATCAAGTTTTTTAAAAGATAGCTTTAATGAAACCTAATTGACATATAATAAATTGCCCAGATTTAAAGGGTACAACTTGTTAAGTTTGGACATTTGTATATACCCATTAAGTTTCCTTCTTCCTCTTAGTTATCCCTCCATTCCTCCCCACAGGTGACTACTTATCTGCTGCCTGAACTAGAGATTAATTTAGATTTTCTGGAGTTTTATATAAACAAAATTATAGCATGTGACCTAAGGGGACCTATTTTCTTTTACTCAGTATTAAGTATTCTAAGATTCACACATGTTGTTGTATATAATAACAGTTCATTCCTTTTGTATGGATACATCACAACTTGTTTATCCATTCACCTATTGATGAACATTTGGGTTGTTTCCAGTTTGGGGCTATTCTATCTACAACTGCTATGAACCTTAACGTACAAGTCTTTGTACAAGCCTGTGCTTTCTTTTCTCTTGTATAAATACCTAAAAGTAGAATCGCTGGGGCATACAGAAGGTGTATGTTTAAGTTTTTAAGAAACTGTCAAACTGCTTGCCAAAGTCATAATATTTTATTTACATACCTACCACTGGCAGATGAAAATTTCTGGTCGATTTTGAACTAATCTCTTGATCTATGGGGAAATTTATTCTAATCAGTGACCACCAGTCTACAAAGCAATTGCACAGTTATCTAAAATTTTGATCCTGAATTTTTCCCTTTTCCAAGTTAGGTAATCCTTGCTAAAAACCACATTGTAAAAGGATAACTAGGCTTTCACCAGAAGAAAACAAGAAAAGGGCTCCTACAGGAAGTAGCATCCATTACCTCTCATCAGGGAACAGCCTGCATTTCTGGTCTGATGTACCACATGGGGAACAGCCCACCTCGGCAAAAACTGGACACTGGGTTTTAAGCAGCAAAGCCGTCTGAAACACAAAGCCATCATCATGTCTCATGGTGCTTACTGGCAGTTTTATGGATGGTACAAGAGCCAAATTTAGAATTCTCACTTGAATCATCTTTTAAAAATCCTAGTCTGCCCTTCTTACTAAGAAATGCTGTCCTACTAAGACCATTTGACATCATTTTACTTAATGCTGGAATGAAACACATCATTTATATTAGTTCCTATTAGCTGGCAAGAACTCAGGAGATGAAATATCATGGTAATTTTAGTAGCATTGTATATTAGCATTTTTACAGTTGATCAGCAATGAACACTTACTAAAAGAACACTTACAGTAAGTAATTTAGTCAAACAAACAAATAAAATGTTTTCCCTTAATATTCTAGTTTATTTTTATGACATGATATTTTTCTTCATTGCATCATCATTTCCCTTAGTTTCTGAAAGACAGGATTATGTTTATTCTGCTTCCAGTGAAAGCAAATAGCCATACTGTGAAGTGGGTTGGGCTGAAAAGCAGTTCACTTTGGCACACCAAGGATCATACCTGGCTGGTATAGAGAACCAGTTGCACTAGCTGAGGCATCAGGGCATCGGCCATGATCAGAGTCTGTAAATTTGGATGCATCAGGGAGGTCAGTAACACTGGAAGAAGGTGACCAAGCATAGTAGCCTTAGTAACTTGTTCCAAGCCTTTTAACCTACAAAAGGTTCAAAAACACACAGTCTAAACAAAGTCCAATCATGTCAAGAAGCAGCTAACATATGCATCTTTATCTGACATATTATCTTAAACTGTATCCCCTTAAACTAGTTAAGCACTTACAGTTACAGCAATTCAGTCCACAAATTTCCTACCTTCTACCACTGAGGGAGAGGGGAAGAACAGAAAGCTGCTAATGGATTTCACCTACACCCTGTCATTTTTGCCAAAAAGAAGTTTACAGGTACATTTTCTAGTGCCTTCAAAGCACTTTACAAATGGGAGCTAAAATGCCAACGACTACTTTAGGTAGTTACTGCCTATAAAGTTCCCTTACCTCTGGGGCTGCTGGTTGCAGTGCTGTACCAAAACTGAAAAGGAGGAAGTAAATGACTACCTGCTCACTGCTGTGAAATTCACTCCTGGCCTAGAGAAATTGAGGCTCATCTGGGGCATAGAGTAGGCAGATTTTTTTTCCCAAATTTTTTTATTGTGGTGAGATAAGCATAGCATAAAGTTTGCCACCTTAACCATTTTTCAGTATACATTTCAATGTTATTAAATAATGTTGTTAACTATCACCACCATCCATCTCCATAACTCTTTTCATCTTGGAAACCACAACTCTATGCCCATTAAGCAATAATTCCCCATTTTATCCTTCCCCCAGCCCCTGTCAACCACCATTCTACTTTCTGTATGATTCTGACTAATCTAAAAGTTGACAAATTTTTAACTTGTTTTTACTTTTTATTTTTTTTTTTGAGTTGGAGTCTCACTCTGTCGCCCAGACTGGAGTGCAGTGGCTGCTCCCGGCCACCGCAGCCTCAACCTGCTGTGCTCAGGTGATCCTTCCGCTTCAGCCTTCCAAGTAGCTGGAACTACAGGCGCACGCTACCACGCCCGGCTAATTTTTTGATTTATTGTAGAGATGAGGTCTTGCTTGCCCAGGCGGGTCTCGAACCCGCGGGCTCAGGCAATCGACTCACCTCAGCCTCCCAAAGGCGTGGGATTACAGGCTGAGCCACTGAGCCCGGCTCACAATTAGATTCTTAGAGGGATTGGCTTCACCCAGTGACAGACAGGAACACACAGGTGTCATTTTCCGTCCTGTCTGATGCTGTGTTCCTGACCTAGACCCCAGGCTCCTGGGGGCTTGCTGTGTTCCATCATGTAATTAGGTATCCGTTCTAGAAGGCATGGGTGGTTTTATTGTCAGGTACGTGGGATGATGCCATGCACTGTGTTGGCTGCACTCTGCGAGGGGTGTGCGACCCTGTGGGTGCCGCACGTCTATTCTTGTCACAGGGGACCTCTTGCACAGTGAGGTGATGTCTGGGAGGGGCTCTGAGAAGGTGTGCACAGCAGGGCGTGGCTCCCCTGGAAGCGTGCGTTTGGAGAAGGAAGGATGGGGCGGGCTCTGCATTCGGCCTCCCACAGACCCACAAGCAGGACACTGGGATCTCTCCCCAGCCCTGCGGCAGGGCTGTCCCCCGTCTTGCCGACTCTATTGCTCTGAAATTTGGACCTGAACATCAGACAGCTGTTGGAGAGATGACTCTGGGTCCTCTGCTTCTTTACAAAAGTCGCCGATTCTCCCTGTGGGGACTGGGAGGCCTGGAGGGCTCCCATGGGTGTAGGGTTCCTGTGGGAGTCAGAATCTACCCAGGGTTGGCAACCTGGGTTCTGGGAGACAAGGGGATGCATTTCTAGGTGCAACTGATCAGTTTCTTGCCAGAGACAAGTTGCCTCGACTGTGGTGTCAGAGGCGCAGACCCTGATGGGGAGTGGGGGTGGGACTGGGGCTGGGGCGCCCTGACCCTCTCTCAGGGCTCTTCTCTGTCTTACTCTGTCTCTCTCTGGGTCTATCTGTCTCTTTGTCTCTTCATCTCTCACAGAGGTGTGTGTCTCTTAGTCCGTCTTTGTGTGTGTGTCTTCTGTTTCTTTGTCTCTGTGTCTCTTTCTGTGCATGTCTCTTCATCTGTCTCTCTGTGTTCTGTCTCTGTCTCTCCCTCTCTCTCGTCTGTCTGTCTTTCTGTGTGTTTCTCTCTTTCTCCCTTGCTGTCTCTCCTGTCTCTCTGTTTCTCTCTCTTCTGTCTTTCAGCGTGTCTCTCTGTTTCTCTTCCTCTGTCTCCCTCTGTCTCTCTCCACATTTCTCTATTTCTTGTCCTCTGTCTCCCTTTCTATCCCCCTCTCCATGTGTCTGTCTCTGTTTCTCTTCTCTCTGTCTCTCTTTCCACGTGTCTCTCTTTTTCTCCTCCTGTGTCTCCTCGCTCTGTCTCTCTGTGTGTGTCTCTCTCTCACTCCAACACCCTTGTACTTGGTTATTGACCCTCCAATCAATTTCTCAAACGTCGGATATCAAATACATGGGAAAATGTCACCTGTTTTTATACCCTACAGTCTGTATAACCTATTTATTACGAGACAGTTATTGCCTCATGATTTATAAACTCCGCTGTGGTTGTTCTGTTTCTGCTTCCTGGCTCCCAGCCACATCGCTTAATACTTTAGTCTATTAACATTAACTAATTTTTAAAAAGCAGGAAATGATACTATAAATTTAACCTTTAAAACTGCTGCAGGACAGCACTAAATAAGGCTTTATGGAGGTAAAGTTTTAAATAATTAGGCCTTACCCTGCAGTAAAATGTATCTCCATGTCATCTTGGAAATCTCTATATATTATCTTCTGAAACAGGCTTCCCAATTTTGTGAGCAGCGTTGAGGTGAAGGGAATTTGCCAGCGCAGAGAAGGTGGTTTTTAAGTATTTAAGAAGTCGCTGTTTATCTGTTTAATTATGTACCAATATTTTGTATTGAGTGTGCAATTGCATGCTTTTCTTATCTGTTCAGTTTTAAAACAAGATTTTGAGCCAAAAGCCAAAAGAAGGAATTAATGATATCTACTAGAAAGAGATTAAAAGTCAGTTATTTATTAGTTCTGATCGATCTCACCACCACTTTTTCAAGTCACTGAGGTTAAGCTCCTAGTGGGTTTTGTCAGATCTCAGACTCTGCCAAGATTACCCTGGATTCCGTGGGCAAAACTGATGTGTCATGTGTTCACCTCCTAGGAACTGTTATCTCTTAGGTTCTGTGCATGATAAATGGAAGATTGAAATGATTGTGACATCTTGGGGGAATTACTATCAGCGATAAGACATCACCAGGTAGCTTAGGTGGGGGGTCAGGAAGTAACTCGGGATATCACTCCTGTGTATGTCACCAGATACTTCTGGGCTCAGGACAGGAGTCCCAGAGACACCCTGGGAGGGCTGTGGCCTTACAAAGACCCAGACTGAACCAAGGGAACAAACAGAATGTTCTGGGCTTGAGAAGGATGAATTGCAGAAGTATCATTGAGGAAAACAAAACACAAATCCTTGTGCATAAGATAAAGGGAGGAATTTCTTAAAACTATCATAGTTTAAAAATACCCAAGAAATTCCTATTTTCTTAGGTCACACTTAGCCACAGAAACAAGAACGAGACACTTCCTGGGTCCTGACTGGTGGGAATGCTAGCAGCATGGCATTTTAATTCTCTTTTAAAACATTCTGTGGCTTTACAGGAAATGCCAGGCACAGATGCTGTGATACTACACACAAAAGATGTATGTGTTGAAATACTACTGAAGGTTGGTCATGGTGGCTCATGCCTATAATCCCAGCACTCTGGGAGGCTGAGACAGGAGGCTCACTTGAGCCCACGAGTTCGAGACCTGCCTGGGCAGCATTGTGAGACCTTGTGTCTACCAAAAAAAAAAATTTAGCCGGGCGTGGTGGTGTGTGCCTGTAGTCCCAGTTACTCAGGAGGCTGAGGCAGAAGGATCACCTGAGCCCAGGAGGTTGAGGCCGTGGTGAACTGATCGTGCCACTGCACCCCAGCCTAGTGACAGTCAGAATGTGACTCAAATAATAACATTGATGATGATATTCAAGTTGAAACAGCATAGTCCTGGCCACTGGGTAGCGTTTCGTGCGATGCTGAGTCTCTCTGAGTACCTGATCAAAGGTGATTCTTAAAATCATACTGCCGGGTAAGCCAGGCGGGAGGATCATCCCTAACTCTCAGATGACAAAACTGAGCCCCATGCAGTAGAGACCAGAATCTTCTGGTCCTAGGCGTAGGCTCTGTCCCTTGAGGGTTCCTGAAACGTCGAAAGCCCGCTGTCTCAAAGCTCATTCGCTCACCCGGAGCGCAGAGTCCTAGGTTTTCAAGTCACGTCTGAAGAGCGTTTCTAAACACAACCTCTTGATAGATTCATGTTGTTTTCTTGGGACCTTGAACTTTTTGTGCTTGCTGGTCACCTCGTGAAAATACTCCTGAAACCCCTCTTCTTTGCGAGCTGTACTGGTGACAGGGAATGAAGGTGGACACAGGCACTGCCTTGGGGGCTGCAGGAGTCTCCAGGGGGGCTGAGGGACCACAAAGGGTGGGGACCAGGGTGTCCCCTGGCATGGCCCCGTCACACTCAATTTTAATATAAAAATGTGTCTATCAAGCATTTATAATTTCTCGATCTCACACGTTTATTAAAGAAGAGAAATCAGAATATTTGTTCCTAATTGCCAGTTGGCAATTCCTGTCAAGGTTAAACCTTGCATGCTTGTGGACGATTAATTATATTTATTATCTTCAGGGTATTTCCTCTGCATTTCTCATGTTTACTGTTATCACAGACCATAAAAAAGAAGCCCTCAGAAAACAAGAAAACCATGACCTAGATTGTGGCATTTCCTGACTTTTATGTGTCCTCGTTTTGTTCTGAGATGCTGTTCCACGCCCACGCACATTGTTAAGTTCAAGTTCACAGCACCCTCCACGATGTGGGTCCTTGCTGACTAATTGGCGTTTCTCAAGTGTTCTGATGGTGTGGGGTGCCTCCCCTCCACTCTCGGGGTAATTGACTTGCAGGTGATAAAAACAAAGCAGAGTGTCTTTAAGAGGGAAAAATAACTATTTTTTCTTGTCCAGGCTCGGAAGGGAGTTAACCTCTTGTGGATATTCGGTTATCCCTGATTTATATTCCTGCGGTCTCTCTCCTTCCCCCAGATCTTTCATTTAAGACATGACCTAGAATTTTGGTACATTTCATGGAACTTTAAAAAAAAAAAGGCAGTGGGATGATATACACACTCCCAGTGACTCTCATGTGTGGACAGGCCCTTTAGTGCCCAGAAGGCCAGTCGGAAGCATCATTCATGAAGTGTCGATTTCGAGCTCCTTGAGGCTGGTCGCCATTTACAAAAATACGTTCCAGCGGAGTAAGCCAAGAAACAAAACCAAAGGTCGCTCAGAGTATTAAGCCACGGTGACTGGCCATAGAAGCCCTTTCTCGGTTCAGTGCCCCGAGGGACACTCCTCAGTTGGGTGTCCATCCACGCTCTGCGCCTCATTGCCGGACTCCAAAGTCTACGTGGAGGCTGCCTCCTGTGTGTAGCTGTGGGTGCATCATGGCACCCTTGGGTGTCACTGGGGCAGGCCTGGCTAGGAGCTGCGTGCAGAGGTGAAGCTTGTCTGTCAGCTCCTGCGAGTTGTGCCAAAGAAAAGCAAGGGAAACAGTCCCTGCTCATTGGAGGGGGAGTTTTGCTCCCACTGGGTTTTGTTCCACCTGTGCATACCAGGTAGAGGCCACCTGCCGGGTCAACATCTCACCTCCCTGGCCAGATTCAGTCCCAGATTGCTGCAGTGTACAAGGTGCAGTCCTGTCCAGAGTTGCAGCCATTGAGGCTGCAGGGTAGCACGTCTGTCTATACCATTTTTCTGTCTTTAAGGATAATCTTTACATCTGTATATGAGAGGCAGAATATAAGGTAATAGGAGTAGGCAGAAGCATCTGTGATTGTGAGTTTCATGGGAGTCCATGCTGACACATTATCAGCAAGGAGATTATGTTAGCACCTTCTTTGGAAGCCACTAAAAAATTGGCTGGATTTTTTTTTCCTTCAGAATTGGCACAAACTAGGAGAATAGATCCAATTACCCTAAGGTATATGTTTCCTATAAACTTGCAGCAGAAAGGAACCAAAGATTTAGCTAAATCTTACTGGCAGTGGGATGCTTATTAGTAGCTTCTTAGAGATGGCCCTGCTGTCATGTTTGTATCTGTTTTATTCATGATTTGTAGGACTTAGTTTTTCCAGTGTTTCCTATTTCCATGCAGTTATTTTTTAAAAACGGAATTCATTTTTTTTCTGTACTATCGTTAGATTCAACTGTTCTGTCAGTTTGTAAAATGGATGCAAAAAAGGCAATCTTGAAGATGGCCCACTGTTCACAGTATTCTAGGGTAACAGCGTTCACCTGTCACGTACTAGCCTTAATTTTCAGTTTGCCCGTCTTATATTTAATTTTAATTCAATTAGAATTCTAATGAAATTCTTTCCCATCGAGTTCTTTTTTAGGACTTATCAAATGGATTTCTCAATGTGTCCCATGGCACTGAATATTTAACATTCAATAGTAATACATTAATATAATGACTCTTTAAGAAAAAGGCTTAGTATTTAAGGTCCTCAAGGGAGTTGGCCTTAATTTCGGGGGCAATGCGTAGTCCCAGATCTCCCTCTAGTGGCAGGCAGGCAGTGTGCATGGAGGTGGTCCTTGCACGGGCCTTTGACAAGCCCCCTTTTCTACCTGGTCCATCATGGGGTGCGCTGCCTGCTGGCGATGGACTCTTCCCCCCCCCCAGGTCCCTTGTGCCTGGGAGTTCTTCTCCAAAGAGGGGTGTTTGGCTGAGACCTCACGGGTGTGTCTGAGGCGCCAGGGCCTGGCAGGGTGGGTATGAGAGCACATGTTTCAGAAAGGACAGCCCCCGACTGGGCTGGGTGGTGCCGGGCCCTTGGGGCCATGGGAAAATGGATGTGGGTGCAGGGTGGACATCCATGAAGGCCCTTCAAAGGTGTGGGCTTTGACATTGAATATGATGTTAGGAGAGCTCAAGGCCAAGAAAATAAGAATGTTCCCCAGCGAACAAACTACATTTGGGTGTGGCTTGGTGGGAATTGGAGGTGAGCGATAGATGAAAGGCAGCCACGTGAGACAAGGTGCACACAGGACTTGGCCGTATCGGCCCCCGAGACTTGGAAAAACATGATCAGAATGTCTTTCTTATTTTCCATCCTGGGAACCTGTCTGCTTCAGGGGAGTGAATTTACACAGTGGGGCATAAGCATGGAGGGAAGCGTTTTAGGCTGGTTTTTCTGAAAGAGGATAGAAGTGAACCGTAGGAGACAGAAGCTGGGCTGAAGACCTTGGCTGTGGCCCATAGCGCCTCTGCCCGTGATGCTTGATGCTCATCGGGGGAAATGTCTAGAACTTTTATGAGATGTAAGGATGCTTAGACATTAAGTTGTTCATCTTTTATTTTTCTTATGGGCCGCCAGTCATTTGTCAGCTCTCAACAGTGCTGGAACGTTTTTACTGGATCAGTAACGTGGGATGATTTATTTGCTTTTAGAAGATTTTAGGGGAATAGTTTTACATTGTTTATTATGAGACCACATTTAGGGCTTTTTTGAGTTATTCTTGTGTTTTGAGTTATTCTTGTGTTGAAGGATAGTTTTTTAGAGAGTATTTTGTGAAGGACTCTCTCTCTTTCTTTTTTTTGCCAGGATCTTGCTTTGTTGCCCAGTCTGGAGTGTAGTGACATGATCACGGCTCACTGCAGCCTCCAGTTTCTGGACTCAAGCGATCCTCCTGCATCAGCCTCCAGAGTAGCTGGGACTATAGGTGTCTGCCAGCACACCTAGCTAATTTTTTTTCTTTTTCTTTTTTTGTAGAAACAAGGTTTCATTGTGTTACCTAGGCTGGTCTCAAACTCTGAGCTCAGGCGATCCTCTCACCTCAGGATGGACTCTTTTTCATTCATCTGTTTCTTACATGCTGATGCGCAAAGTGATTTCGTAGATCGTAACATGTATCCCGTTTTATTTCTCGGCAAGTGTTGGGCCACCAGGAATATCTGCTCCTGCTCTGTCATCCCTTCTGCTGGCTGTGGCCCGCGTGTGACTTGAGAGTTTAGCGCTGTGGGCCACTCTCCCAGCAAGTATCGAGACTCCTGTTAGGACCCACGAGCCTGGAACTGTGCCGGGAACTCATTGTGGGCTAGGATCGTGTTTCAGTGTCAGGATCTATCCGACAGAAACCCGTGCTTGAACACAGACGCGCAGATGGGTCTGGGTCAGATATTACCTCCGCGGGCGGTCCTGCGCTGGGCGAAAGGTGGACCTTGTTTGTCATTCGGACCTTCTCGGGAGTGGTCAGGGTTTTACACTGAAGGCTGAAGTCCATTGCAGACATGGTGGTCCCGGCGTGGCCGTGGAGAGATGAGGCCTTGCTATGCTTCAGCTCAACCCAGCACCTCTGACCAGCGCCTGCCCACGAGGCCTGGACCTTGTTCTTCTGGAAACTCCAGCACTGAGGTCCTTCCCACTCTTTGTACCAACTTGGTCCACTCCATCTTCAGCAGTCCTGGGAGCGGGTCCCAGCAAGGATAAGGATGGGCAGAGGCAGGACCATGGAGGTCCACGAAACAAGAGGCTGCTGGGGTTTGCTTACTCCAGCCAATGCCACATGGGTGAGAGGAGACAGGATGAGCTGAGGCTCCTAGAAATAGAACAGGACTCAAGACGCACAGAGGTCACGGACGGGGGAGCTTGTCTTTCGTTTTTTAACACCTTTTGATTCTTCTCATCCTTTGGATTTGAAAAGATGAGAATATCTGCATTTTCAGGAATCACCTCTTAAACTTTCAACCTTTTTTTAAGCTGCTCACCATACGGATGGTTTCTGACTTAATGATGGTTCAACTTATGCATTTTTGAGTATGATGGTGTGAAGGCAACATCCATGAAGTAGAAACCGCATTATTATTATTGTTTTTTGAGTCGGGGCCTGACTCTGTCACCCAGACTGTAGTGCAGTGGCCCAATTACGTCTTCTGGACCTCCTGGGTCAGCTGGGACTACAAGCATGACCCATCACACCCAGCTAGTTTGTTTTAATTTTTGTAGAGACGAGATCTCGCTTTGTTGCCTAGGCCGGTCTCAAACTCCTGGGCTCAAGCGATCCTTCCACCTTGGCTTCCCAATGTGCCGGGATTACAAGTGTGAGCCACTGCACCTGGCCCAGAAGCTGTGCTTTGAATTTTGATTTTTCTTCTGGGGTAAGCAATATGCAGTTCGAGGCTCTCACGGTGCTGGGCAGTGGCCACGAGTCGTCCTGGTTGCACGGTGTTTAATAAGTTACACGAGATGTTCAACACTTTATTATCGAGTAGGCGTTGAGTGAGATGATTTTGTCCAACCATAGGCTAATGTGTAAGTGTTCTGCGTATGTGTAAGGTGGGACAGGCTAAGCTAGGGTGTGGGTATATTAATGCATTCTTGACTTCACGACATTTTCGGTTCACACGGGGTTTATCATGACGTGTCCCACCATTATTCGAGGTGCAGCGGTATATAGTAGCTGAGACTCTTGGCATAGACTCCCATATTTTGGGAGAACCACTACGTGAGGGTTCCTGCCGTTGACTATCTCAAGGCAAACGTCAGGACTTGAGAGAGAAAAATGAGAGTTTGGGGAAGAAGATAAAGATTTGCAACCATGATTTTTGTGCATCACTGGTTTCCTCTTTCTTGCTTTAATAGTAAACGTTTGGCTGGGCACGGAGGCTCATGCCTGTAATCCTAGCACTTTGGGAGGCTGAGGCAGGAGGATTACTTGCGCCCAAGAGTTTGAGACCAGCCTGAGCTACATAGTGAGACCTCCTTAAATTATATATTTAAAGGCAGGAGATAATAGTGATGATCAAGGTAGCAGTTATGTGAGGCAATCCATACGATTTGGTTTCATTCATTGTAGACATGCCGTATACTTCTAACAAACGTACATACGCTCTTTTAAGAATTTGGCCAGGAGTGGTGGCTCACGCCTGTAATCCAGCACTTTGGGAGGCAGAGGCGGGAGGATTGTCTGAGCCCAGGGGTTAGAGATCAGCCTGGGCGATTTGGTGAGATCCCATCTCTACAATAAATCACAAAATTAGCCAGGCATGGTGGCACGTGCCTGTAGCTCCAACTACTTGGGAGACTGAGGCAGAAGGGACTTTTGAACCCAGCAGGTCGAGGCTGCAGTGGCTGTGAGCGTGCCCCTGCACTCCAGCCTGGGCAACAGTGCGAGACTCCGACTCAAAAAAACAAAACCAATTCGGTGCTGTGTCTTGTCAAGCAGGGGAAGTCAGCACTCATGTCTTCTCTCCTCTTCAGCAAAGCGGGCCCTCTCACTCCCGTGTCCCGACCCCTCCTCTGCAGCGATGGCAGTATTTCTGCCGGCCCGTCAGGCTTCCTGGCGTGGTCGGAACTCCCGTGGGGCCTTGCCGCAGAGTTTCTGTGACCCCGTGACACGGCTCACAGCTTCCCACCACTTTCCCAGAAGCGTCAGCATTCAGGGAATGGTCCTGCAGATGTCTGAGCGTGGTTGGGCTCAAGGAATGGGACTTGCGGAATTTCTGGCTGGGTTTCGCAGTCACCCAGGATTGGGACCCATCACTTGGGATTGCTTCCCCTCCGCTGAGCGCAGGCCGAGCTGGGCTCCAGATACCAATGCGTTGGTTACCTAGGTGATCTGCAACCTCGCTTGGGCACAGGACTCTCGAGGCACCGATGACAGAAAGCAGCTGCGGGTCTGGCATCGGGTCCTGGGCATGCCTTTCCCTGGTGCCTCTTTGGCCAGTGGGGCGGACGCCCGCTAGTCTGTCATGGTGCTCAGAAGGCGGAGGCCGGGAAGGAGACAGCCCTGCTCGGCAGTGTTCACTAACCACCTGTTAGAGTTTTCAGGATTCGTACGTGGCATCCTACCTCATGCTCGGCGTCCTGTTCAGCTGTTGGCTAGCTCAGCATCCGTTCACCAACTTGCATTGAATTAACTTTTGTGCCAGATGGTGTGCGTGAATATGACAGTGTCACCAGCCCTGAAGAGTCACAGGATTGGGGGGGAAGGAAAAGCACTATCCCTCTGAGTAGCAGTGCTGGTGAGGTCTGTTCTGTGTTCTCACGAATGCACGTGGTGCGTGGTTACTGCTGTGTCTGTTATAGCCAACCCCCATGTAGAGGAAACCCCCGTGCCCTGGCGACATTTTTGTGTGTTTCCGTCCATCCTGAAGGTCTGCGATCATATGACTGTAAATCTGAAAAACCAAATAAAACTGTCACCTAAAGGTAGAGATTCCATACCGGCCATCGAAATGGAAGTAACGTGGGCTTTGAATTTTGATGCCTGCTTATTCTAGCTGTATTTTGTGTTAACTTCAGATTTTGTCGTTTGTAACTGTACGATAACTCCAGTTTAAAAACTTCGTTCTGTTTCAACGTCTGCTGCTATCTTGGGTGCTTTGTTTGTGTTTGAATTTCTGGTTTAGATGGGGAGGGAGCTGTATTCTGGCGTTTGATTTTCTGAATCGTAAGCTTGGTTCCACAAGCATGCTAAGAGGAAGGGAAGATTATAAAATAATCTTTTCTCTCCACATTTTTTGGATTTTTTTAAAAAGTAAATGCTTGCTTTAGATAGTATGCTGAGCAAAATTTTAAGTTGCTCCATGCATGAAACTCTATTTCATGCCTAATTTAGAACAGCTAATTTTGATGCCAAGTTCATCGTCCAAGTTGGATTCGTTCATCTTTATAGACAATGGCATTTTGTTCTTCCTCCTCAAATTTTGAACTTCATCCTTTGACACCATGGTCATCGTTTTTGTCATTGGTACATAAATTTCCTCTTTTTGACGAGTGTCATACATTGCGTTGACGTTCAAAAATGAGCCGGGCTCGGTGGCTCAGCCTGTAATCCCGCGCCTTTGGGAGGCTGAGGTGAGTGGATTGCCTGAGCCCGCGGGTTCGAGACCCGCCTGGGCAGGCGAGACCTCATCTCTACAATAAGTCAAAAAAATTAGCCGGGCGTG
>CAUYQG010040756.1:0-15371 GCA_963574415.1 Tarsius wallacei
GAGCTCAGGGGTTCGAGACCAGTCTGGGCAATTTGGTGAGACTTCATCTCTATAGTAAATTTAAAAAATAAGCCAGGCATGGTAACCCACACCTGTAGTTCCAGCTACTTGGAAGGCTGAGGCAGAAGGATTGCCTGAGCCTAGCAGGTCAAGGCTGCGGTGACTGTGAGCATGCCACAGCACTCCAGCCTGGGCCACAGAGTGAGACTCCAACTCAAAATAAATAAATAAATAAATAAATAAATAAACCACTTATCAAAGAACCAAGGTCATGGGTTTCTTGATAGTGTATTCACATTGCCACGGTCCAATTATTGATAGGGTATATTAAAGAGGATAAATAAATATTTTTAAAAAGTAAAACAAAATGAGGGTTAAAAAAATAACTATGGTAAACATTCCTAAATGGAGGAAACCAGAGTCATTAAAATTACTCAGATGGCAGGAAAAGAAGCAAACCTGCAGGCCCTTCTATTCCTCTACTTGCATATACCACAGGGCTTCTCGGCTTATCCTACTCTCTATCCTTTGATCCAGACTGCTCAGAATGATGAAAACACTAAGTAGAACTACAGCAGTAGCAAGTGAGTGACACTGCAATTTCCCCAAAGCACTATATGAACTTCTTCCAATTTACCTAACAACAAACTGTGTTCTGGCTGGGTGCAGTGGCTCATACCTGTAATCCCAGCACATTGGGAGGTCAAGGTAAAAAGACTGTTTGAGCCCAGGAGTTTGAGACCTGACTGGGCAACAGAATGAGATCTCATCTCTACAAAAACCAAAAAAAGAAAAGAAAAATTAGCCAGGCATGGTGGCAGGCACCTGTGGCCCTAGCTACTTGGGAGGTTGAGGCAGAAAGATCACTTGAGCCCAGGAGGTCAAGGCTATGGTGAACCATGATCGTGCCACTGCACTCCAGCCTGGAAAACAAAGTGAGTCACTGACTCTAAAAAGAAAAAGAAAAAAAAAAAGAATAGGCTGTGTTGTTTATTTTCAGATATCATTTCATCATGCACTGGATGGTTTTTTTTTCCTGAGTTTTTGTTCATATGCACGAAGATTTCAGAGTTGGGTGGTGGCTATTGTTCCACTGCCCTTTTTAGCTTGGCAGTGAATTCTTGGTGAAGCAGACCTTCTCTACTGTGCAATTTGTTGACCACCTTTTATGATATGGCCATCTAGAGATCACACATCCACTCCTAAGTCATGATCCAGGACCCAGGACTTCAGAGTTACATGTTTAACTGCTCCTAAATTTTCACTCAGGCTCCATCCTCCCAGGGACAGACTAGATAATTATGTTTGTATCCCTAGATCCAAGGAGATAGCGCTTGGATGGAGATTATACATGCATCCACAGTATAAGACAAAGTATAGTGGCATTTTGATGCAATGCAAAGAAAAGACAGGCAGGCTTTAAGCCAAGTGCCAGCTCCCTCCGTGACACCATGTTCTGGCCTGGAACTCCAAACATCTGAGAATTCTAAGGTCAACCTGGCCTTCAAGGTCATTGTGAAGATATGGTTGTACAGATGAACGGAGAGGTATGTATTTTATTTAACATTTCATTAGGTTGAATTATTGCTTTTAAATATTTAGACACATAATATAAGGACCTGATATTAGTGGTTATTTTTTGATTTGGGTTTTTTTGGTTGTTGTTTTGTGTTGTTATTGTTTTTGCCCTGGGTTTTACAAATACATGAAGCCAAGTCATAAACATCCCCCATAGCCAAGGCAGACATAACTGCAATGTCACCAGAGCTTCACAAGATCTTGACTTTTCAGAAGATTCAGATGCAAACCCTAATAGTGAAAGTGTAAAGCAGAGTTGGTCAAAGGGCAATTTAAACACAGTACGAAGGTAGTATATAGTAGGGAAAGGTCTCACCTAGCTTACCCTTCACCTCGAAAGCAGAACTTTTGAGAATAAAGCTTTTATAAAAGTGGATTATTTCAGAAAGTGATCCCAGAAAGTAAAGAGGTAAAAAAGTAAAGAAACAAGAAAGAAGGGAAATTTAGTCTAAAGCTGTACTGTAAGCTGGTTCCCAGTGGGCAGTTAGGGCTCAGTCCTGCGAGGGACCTGATGGGTACTAGGTAGAATAGGCGTGTTCAACCCATGGCCCATGGATTGCATGCAGCCCAGGACACCTAGTAATGGGGCCCCACAGAATATTTTAATATCACGTGTCTTTTAGTGTTTATTTTCTTTGTGATCCCATGCATAGTTCCATGTTTTAAATTCACAATCACACCTTATTCATAACATTGCTTTTTGTCAGTGCATACATTTGTGAGCAGCTATTTTCAATGGTGAAGCACATAAACAGCAAAATTGTAACAAACATTTCTGATGAGCACCTTGAGAACTCACTAAAAATTGTGACCACTTCCATGGAACCAGACGTTGATAGATTAGTTTTACAAAAGCAAGGTCAAATTTCTCACCAACTTTATATTGTGCTTATTTTTCTAAACTTTATAATTTAAAAAATGTCTTATATACACCAAATATATTATACAATTTATGTGTGGCTCAAGACAATTCCTCTTTACTCAATGTAGCCCAGGGAAGCCAAATGTTTTCTTGATGCAGCCCAGGGAAGCCAAAAGGTTGGACACTCTGGCCTAGAACATACCTCAGAATTTTTCATCCAAGAAACATTCCAGAGCTATTTACCCACTAGCTCCCATTTTACCAGTATTCTCTTGGGTGTCAACTCTTTTGGTCTTTCAGGTTTGTGCATGTGTCAGTATGACTAAGTAGTCTCAGTGGTCTGCAGAAGTCCCATTTGGTGGAGGCAGAGAAGGTTAGAGGAAAAAGCAACAGATAAGCACTGCATTTGATGTGAGGTCCTGTCAAGTTACATCTTTGAGCAGCTGGTAGCCATGACAATTCCTGGAATAAATAGGTAGGTTGAAAAGATGTAAGGAGGGTACAAGAATACCTGACATAGGAGACAACAATTCCTTCAGAGAGAGATCTGGGAAAATATCAAATACATTTAAACTTGGATCCAAAGAGTGAGTAGTTGTCAACAGTTGGAGAGGAATAATATCAGTTTTCTAGGGTTGCCAACAAAATGGGTGGATTAAAACAATAGAAATTTATGCTCTCACATTACTGTAGGTTGGAAGTCCAAAATCAAAGTGTGATTAAGGTTGTTTTTTTCTGAATCCTCTGAAGAAGAATCTGTTCCATGCCTCTCTCTTCGCTTGTTGGTGGACAATTCTGGTAGTTGCATCACTCTAGTCTCCATGTGGCATTCTCCACGTGTGATTGCATCTTCATTGGCTGTCCTCTTATAAACACACCAGTCAAATTGGATTAAGGACTAACCTTACTCTAGTATGATCTCATCCTAACTAATTGCATCTGCAAGGATGCTATTTTTGGATGAGGCCTCATTTTTAGGGTATTGGAGTTAGAATTTCAACATATCTGTTTTGGGGAGGATAATTCTACCCATAACAGTGGATGATCATTGTAGGCTGAGAGAATTTTTTTTTAAATAGTGCAAGATCTAAAACTATTTAGGAAATTAAAGTAAAATGTTGTGACTGAAACTTCTGGTGAGGAGGAGGGAATGAAGGATAAGCGAGGCACAGGTCAGACCAACAGAGTTTAGTATAGAAAAGTGAGAGGTAAGAGCTTGGTCCCATACAAGAAACATCAAAATCTCATTTTTTCAAAGAGAAATTTGGTCTATATTTAATTCTGCAGGTTCGAGCATTGGGGCTAGGAATCAGAAAATATTCAATTAATTTTTTAACTTTCCTTAAAATTAAGTACTTTCTGCATCTTCTTTATAACTTGTTTTAAGTTCCACAATATATTTCTAATAGTATCAATGTTTAAAAATAGATTCTTCTTGAGTATTCTTGCTTCAGAATCTTAGATTCCCTTTTATAAAAGGATAGCACAAAAGAACTTTGCTGCTCCCACATGTCTTTGTTTCTTGAACTTCAAAGTCAGTAACACAGAAAAATAAAAATAAAAATACTAAACATTTTAAATAAAACTCTTAGTCCCTTTACTTGAATATCATTGGTCACACAGAAAATATACACTTAGGACCTAAGACCATAGTTATAATATGTAAATAAATTTAAATCATACTGCATTGTCTAGGAAAGAAAAATAAATAAATAAATTACGCTACACAGATAACATATTATTAGTAGTATTATATTACATTAGTATTATAACAGTATATCCACCTTTGAAACAGAGCTTCAAAATGTATACTTGATAATCTTTGGGGAAAGTCACCTAAAAACAACTAAGAAACATCCACAGAATATATTGTGAATCTACATTAATTCCCGTGGGTAGACATGTGGTGATTGATTCTAAGGGCCCTGAGTGTCCATATAGCAATAACTTGTGCTTGACAACTTGCTGGAAACTGATGTCTGTTAGTTAAAAGGTAGAAAAACATGACCAAGCTTGGCTTGATTGGCATCTTGAGGGGGAGCCTGAATCTCATGAGCTTTGATGTCTCCCCTCTCTGAGGCTTTCCTGAGTGGGTCTTCTCGGTTGGAAACAAGAGTGTCTGTGCTCTAAACAGGGTCTGGTTTACAAGCACTAACAATAAGAGCAAAGAAATGGGCTTGATGTCAAAGGGCTAATCCACATGTGAGCTTGACTTGCACAGTAAGAAGGGAGGCATTTCCATATTATCACAAGACCAGAAACAGCCAGGCTTTGACTAAGCATTGAAAATGTGGGGCCTCTTGCTGGTCTCCATTCTACTCTTGTCACAGACGTTGAAGCAAGTGGGCTTGGATAAATGCAAAACCGGGCCTCATGTGGTGCTCTTCCATTACACACATGTCAATATGTGAAGATTTCCGCCTGAGAGAAAACCATGAAAAATGGAAATTCAACATATGGCCAATGAGGGCTGAAGAACTCATGGAGAGGAATAGTTGCACTCAAGGCTTTCAGTGGTGCTCTTAGGTAATTGCTTAATTGAAATTTTATTCCTGTCATTGATTCTCACAGCAGGAGTGAATCTACAATTACAATGCAAGTTTTGATATTTCATTCCTGCTCTCTATACCAATGGGTGAAGAATGGGCAGTAATTAAGGGATAGCTACAAAACAAATTGCCCTGGAGAGGAAAAAAAGGAGGGGTGTGAGAGTGGATATGAATGGAAATAAAAAGGAGAAGGGCAGAAGCAACATAGAAGAATTTTCTTTGCCCCTTCTATTATCAGCAGTAAGATAGAAAAATTATTTTAACTGAAAAAGAGTTTATCCTTTACAAATAAGCACAAAGGGAAATAATTAGAGTAAAACTAAAAGATCAGCCATAGTCCAAATGTTATTGTTTGCAAATTAAGTGCCTTGAGCAATTGACTTCCCCCCTCACAGCCAGTAACAGAGAGAAAATAATTGCAAATTGCCTACTTTGTAGGATGGTTATGATAATAAAGTGAGATACTACATGGGAAAGCATATTGCAAACTGTAAAATTTCTGTACTAGAAAATTGAATAAATAATTAGTTATTCGTTTGTTTTCAAAAAGTGTGGGGGAAGGAAGGAGTTGGAAAGCAATTAATGTACTCTCTATTAACATTCTAACAGAGCTTAACTAGTATGCAAAAGAGAAATTCAGTCCTGCTACCAGTAATAAATCACAAGAAAAACATGATCATGGTTTGACACTTTTAGGTATTTTTGAAACTTAATCAGTCCTTAATTTAAGTAACTGTAAACAGGGTTGGGGGAACAGTGTCTCATGCTAACTCTCTGAATGTTAGACTATTAAGAGCATATATTTATTATTTTCATGTGCAAATAGTATTATATTGTTGTATATCTATTGTTAGTCTTATATTTCCTAAGTCAACATCTTCAAATAGGTCTGCAAATGAGTCAAATTTAGGGTTTCAATAATTTTCCCAGTACCAACAAAAAGTATGCTCTTAGGGAATGAAGTAAGAATAAAAATGGATTTAGATGAATAATCATTGATAGAACCAGCTTGGAAAAAAGCGACCCTCAGTCAATCTAAGTGTCTTTATTTTTTCTTATTATTACTAATATACCCATGACCTGATTATCACAAAAACCAGATAATTATAAAATAAAAAGCAAAGTTCATATTGAGCATGTGATATTGAGTAATATTTTATTTAAATAACCATGTTGACGTGTTTCTACCCATGACAGTGCCAACTCAATATTATTTGGTGTAGTTATATGCCTAAAGAAAATGTTTCGTTTTCTAACTTTTCTTGCAGTTACGAACTTCCATATGACCAAGTTCTAGCCAACGAGTTTTAAGTAGATGTTTTAGAGAAAGGGCTACCAGAAAGTTTCCGCAGGGGATAACAGTCCCCTACAGATTTTTTGTTCCCGCATTGCATCTTCTTCTAGATGTCTGGTAATGGATGGGAAGGCTAGTGCTCCAGCAGCTGTTTTAAACAATGAACTACCTTGAGGAAGAAAGCTATTTACTATGTGATTAAAATGACAAATGAAGAATGAACTGAACGGGGTGATTGTAGGACCACCATACCAGCACTGGGTTATATTCAGTTTGGTGTTAGAGAAAAATAATGGGTTTTTTTTTTTTTAGCTTTCAAAAAATGTTTAAATGCAGCTGTCCACAGAAAAACCAAACTTCGTGAAATATTTTAAAGAGGTTTATCCTGAGCCAATATGAGTGACTGTGGCCCAGGGAAAATACAGGCCCAAGAAGCCATGAGTATGTAGAAGAACTACAGTTTGCTTTTATACATTTCAGGAAGGCAAGAGTTACAGGCAAAGACATATAATTCAATAAACAGAAAATATACATTGGTTCAACCTGAAAAGGTAGGATATATTGAAGCAATGGCTTATAGGTTATAGATAAAATCAGAGATTCCTTCGCTTGCATTTGGTTAAAGGAGTAAGGGTTCATCAAAACTTTAAGTCAGCAGAAAGGAATGTTTAAGTTGAGAAAAGGATGCTGTGTCAGAGTCAGCCACAATATACTGGGTCAAAATGACCAGCTGAACAAGACTGATGACCTGCAGAAGTGACTTAACTTTTGCCTTGTATGGCCTCAGATCTTTCTTATAATTTGGTATTTTATTGCCACAAAGAGTCTGTTTTGTCAGTCTTATGATATCTATTTTAACATTAGTGCTGTTTAGTTGTTGTGTCTAAAAAAGAAAGAAAGGGAGTGGGTATAATGCATATCTGACCTCCCTTTCCACCATGGCTGGGGTCTCAGTTTTTAAGCTTTCTCTGGGGTCTTCTTGGCCAGGAGGGGATTTGTCTAGTAGGTGCGGAGCTTAGAATTTTTTTTTGTTGTTGTTGTTTACCCAACTAATCTAATCTTAACTGATATACTACAACTAGAATGTATGTTCCTTAAAAGTAGAGGTCTTTGCCGTTGTGTTCAGAGCCCAGTACACAGGAAGGCTCATAATAGAGGCTCAGAAATGTATGTTGAATTGGAATGCATAAATCTGACTCTCTCCCTCTGTTCTAGAATGCTTTCTTACTGTTTCTCTTCTCTACTTATTCTCTTTTCCAGTTTTCTTATAATTTTATAAAATACTTTCTCTATGGCCTTTTTATTTTCTACCAGTTCTTGCTCCTCAAATAAAGCATTGTAGGTACCTTGGCCCTTCTTACTTGGATGGACATCTACCCCAGTGAAAAATGATCAGAATACAAATTCAAAGAACATGAAAATTATTATTTGATATTTTCTTTTAAATTTGGTTTAAAGCCGGGCTCGGTGGCTCAGCCTGTAATCCCACGCCTTGGGAGGCTGAGGTGAGTGGATTGCCTGAGCCTGCGGGTTCGAGACCCGCCTGGGCAGGCGAAACCTCATCTCTACAATAAATCTAAAAAATTAGCCGGGCGTGGTAGCGCGCGCCTGTAATTCCGGCTACTCGGAAGGCTGAGGCGGAAGGATCGCCGGAGCCCAGCAGGTCGAAGCTGCGGTGGCCGGGAGCGGCCACTGCACTCCAGTCTGGGCGATCGAGTGGGACTCCAACTCAAAAAAAAAAAAAAAAGAAAAGGAATGAAATAGTTGGAATGCCTGTAGTCTTTAATAGTATGGCCTGAGAATGACCAACGAACTTGCTCTGTTTTTCAACACTGAATAGAAAAGTGTGCCAACAAGGAAAGAGGACAACAGAATTTTCAAATATTTTCCTTTCCATGTTTTTGCTTTACCTGTGATGGCATATTGGGTATATTATGGCATAATAGGTTGTGAATGTGTAGAGTTAAGATAATAGCAGAAGACCAAAAGTGGGAGAAAAGGAACAAAAAAACTTCAAAAATATCTAGGCCATATAATGCAAGAAACTTAAAGAGGAGAATGGAGAAAACAGCAGTATTATTTGACATGCCCAGTTAACTGACTGATGGAAACTATGTGAAACTAAACAAGACTCAAGAGGTTTTTCTGAAAAGTTGTTAATGCAGAGATGCATCTGGCATTCCTGGATGTGATACTGGGTCTGGTTTCTTTTTTTAAAAAAATCTTAGTTTAGAAGAGGGGAAGCTTCTATCCCCTTCACGTCGCACTCTATGTTTATATCTATAGATAAAATAACTGTCAATTAACACTTTCCTACTTATAACATTAGGTATCGTGTCTTTGGTACTTGAAGGCAAATATTTTAAGAATTATTCAGTCATTATCACTGAACAGTCCTCCTCGTAATTTTAAAATGTGAAATAATTTTACATGCTTACTTTAAAGGCTTAAAATTCTCCAATCCCAAATAAGATTATTATGAATGATGTTTTTGTCAAATGTCACCTCACATGACATTTAGTCTGACTAAACATGGGTATAATTTTAAATAAATCTAGGATAGTCCACTTGATTCTTTAAAAAACACATCCGGTCTGGTCTGAACCCAGGAGTTCGAGGCTGCAGTGAGCTATGATTGCACCATGGCACTTTAGCCCAGGCTACAGAACAAGATGCTGTTTCTTAAAAAAAAAAAAAAGACCTAGCTCTTCTTTAATACAAAGATATAAAGGAGTAACAAGGGAATCAAAACTGTCGAAGGGAGAGAATAGGATTTTATTATCAGCTACATATAAAAACCCCAGAGTAACTTCAAACATGCAGTAGAAATTATTTGAGACTTGAATTAGTCACAAAATCGACCCAGTTTTCTCAGAATCTTTTTTGACACAGGATTCATTCTTTCAACAAATATCTATTATTGAGTGAGCATTGTTGAGCAGGCACTATAATAGACACTGGAAATAAAATGATGAATTAAAACAGGCATAGCACCTGCTCTCAGGGAATTAACAATTTAGCTGGGGAGAAAGATATCAAGTTACCACAAAAATGATGGTGTAATTACATATTGTGCTGGGTGATTCAAAGTAAAAGATAGTTTCATAAAGGTATATAAGAAAAGATTCCACACTAAACAGAAGAGCCTCCTGAGGATGTAATGATTAAGTCAGATGAGGTAGGATGTAGGTAGAAGTGGATGTTGAATAAGGAAAGAGAGCATGGGAAAGTCACATGTAAATGGCTTATAAAGGGAGTCTAAATAACTTGCATGCATAAGGATACCTGCTTTATATGTGTGGCACCACAAATCAAATGGGTAAAGACAGTATTGCCAGCATGCAATCTCTGGACCACAGACTAAACCCAGTGTTCCACCTAATTTTGCAAACGATGGTTTATCAAAGTACAGCCACCTCTTTCATTTATGTATTGTTTATGGCTGCTTTGGTGCTACTTTTTCAGAGTTGAGTTAAGTGAAGAAAACTATTGTCCCCCAAACCTAGCATATTTCTGTTTTGAAATTTTTAAGAAAAAGTTTGCTTACCCCTGGTTTAATAGGCAGCATTAATAAAACGGACTCATCATTTGCAGAAAAGTAATTTGCAGATGTAAATGGTACAATTAGTAATCTAATGTATAACCTTTTATGTCTTGGGTGTAAAGAGAAACCTTTTTAACAACTACTGAAATTACAAACCAAAGGCAAATTTGATGGTTCTGATCTTACCGAAATTAAAGACTTATACTCAACAATGTATGCTCAGAGAAGTGATCACATAAACAATTCACTAGAGAAGATAGTATAATCTCTGCAATCAAAAAGAGACTATGTACAGAATGTACAAGAAACTTATTCAAGAAAATCATCAATACCCAGTACAAAATTGAGGAAACTATATAAATGTATGATCTACAGAAAAGGAAGCCTGCCTAGGTAAAAAGTATATGATGGTATACTCAAACACAGTAGAAATTAGAGAAATACAAAGCAAAAATAAGAACTTATGTTGGCAAAAATTAAAAATAGCGCAATACCAAGTGTTAGCAAGATTGTAGGGAGGGAGGCAGGGATATATACCGAGTGCTGTTGAGTGGTGAAACTATTCAGAAAAGCAATCCGACAATACTTACTGAAGTTAAATATACCACAGACCTACTTGGAGTATATATCTCAGAGAATTTATGGAAACTTTTAATAAAAAAAGATACTCAAGAAAGTTCATTGCAACATTGCTTGTAGTTTTGAGAAGTTGGAGACAGCCCAGATGTCTATTATTAGAGAAATGCATCAAAAAACAGAAGGGATGCATATTAAAATGCCACGCAGCAGTTAGAAACTGGTTAGATTTTAAAAACATAGTGTTGATTGAAAAAGCAATAGTGAGATTTATCTAGCAAAATTCTATTTATATATAAAATATTTTATGATTATTAAAAATATAACAAACACACCAGAGAATGAGAGAAGAGTGAGAGACCAAGGATAAAGGAGAAAATAACATTACAAATGCAGCGAGGCTTCACAGAGACCAATCATGATCACATGTTATAAACAAAAATGTGCTATTTATTCAGCCTCTTGCACTGGAAACACAAACAGTATCACTCTGGTTACAGTGCAACATACAAGTAGGAATGAGGCCAGAGAAGATCAAAGAACAAGATAAGATTGAGGTAAGAGATAACAGTAGGGTGGTGAAAGATTGGAAAAGAGTGATGACTGTGGAAATAGTCGCAAAGAACAGAATTGAATAATAAATAGAAAGTAAAAAATAAAAGAAAAATATACTAGATATAGAGGCAAGAGATATGGAACAAAATAAGGGAACATGCTTTGGTAGAATGGGGAAAAGCATTAATTTAGAATTGTTTAGGTGAATTTGAGGTGATTTTAAGATGTTCTAGTTGGAAAGACAGAATAGTCCATTGTGTGGTAGAAGTTCAAAATCTTTTCCAAAATATTCGATGAGCTCTGCATTTGGATATCATCAGCATAGAAATGATTTATATCACAGGATGGATAAAGTTTACTAATGAGAGCACAGAGAGTTTCATCAAGGAACTTTAATATTTATGGCCAAATAGAGGAGAATGATCCTGCAAAAAAGTAGCCACAGGAAAACCATGTGCGTGGTATCAGAGAAGTAAAAAGAAAAGTGTACCCAGAAAGTTGGAGTTGTCAAAAGTGTCAAGTGGTGTTAACATCATGAAGTCTGGAAAAGATGCCCATTCAATTTATTTCCAAGACGCCCTTTTGAGAGTGAGTATGAAGGTAGAAAGTGATAACTAATGCAAGATTGGTAAAAGTATTTTTTAAAGAATAATGCGGAATCTAAAACAATCACAATCATAGAAGGAGGGAGCAGAACAGTGGTTACTGAACTGGGGGATGGGGGAAAAAGGGAAATGTGGTCAAAAGGTACAAAGTTACAGTTAGAATGGAGAAATAAATGGTAAATATTTAAGGTGATGGATATGTTAATTAGCTTGATTCAGTCATTCCACACTGTATACATCACTGTGTACCCATAATTATACATAATTATAATTTGTCAGAAATAAAAATAAAATAAAAATAAGAGGGAGTCAAACATATTTAAATACAAATAAGAAAGAATGATTGAAGAAACAAAATAGAGAAAAGATAATTAATAGTTTAAGTTTCCTAAAAGGAAAAAAAAGGAGTATTAACATTTACTCTTTGCCTGTAGTGCTTGTTCTTCTCTATATAACCTAAAGGGGAAAAAAAGAAGATAATGGATATTGACATAGGAAAGCTCAAAGAGTCTCTTTAATGGTTTCACTCTCTTTGTCAAGTTGTATGCAAATATATCTACTGGGCATGAGGGTGATGATGAGAGCAGGAGGGGTCACACGGAGACTTGACAAGACTGGAAAAAAAAACTGAAAGAGATGTCAGTGTTGCCCATAGACAAGAAATGGGACTGAAAATTTCAGAAAATGACAGTGAAGAGAAAAGGCAGTGAGAGGTTTTCTAATAATATGTGCTTCAAACAAGTAGGTTGTTGTTATTGTTATTTTAAAAGAAATGTGCAAGCCGGGCTCCGTGGCTCAGCCTGTAATCCCGCGCCTTGGGAGGCTGAGGTGAGTGGATTGCCTGAGCCTGCGGGTTCGAGACCCGCATGGGCAACTTGGCGAGACCTCATCTCTACAATAAATCAAAAAATTAGCCGGGCGTGGTAGTACATGCCTGTAGTTCCAGCTACTTGGGAAGCTGAGGCGGAAGGATCACCGGAGCCCAGCAGGTGGAGGCTGCGGTGGCCGGGAGCGGCCACCGCACTCCAGTCTGGGCGACAGAGTGAGACTCCAACTCAAAAAATAAAAATAAAAAATAAAAAATAAAAGAAATGTGCAATATTGTTCTGCCAGCTACAAAGAAGAGTAAGGAGTTCATCAACACTTCCTCTTTTTTCTATGGTATGTAAGCTAAGTCATTATTTGATAGGGTTATAAAGGAAATGATCTCACTAAGTTTTAGTTAAGGCAAGGAAGTGAAGAAAGTACCTTCATGAGGCATTAAAGACAACAAAGAAATTTGCTGCAATTTACAGAGGGCATCATGTAAAGATTTGGGACTTGGAGAGAAGGAATATTTCACTTTGAAGGTCAATATAGCATTATAGCATCTGGGAGATAATGGTGTTGTAGATGATTAAGAATTGGAGGATTGACACTGTACAGGGACTAATGAAAGTAAGAAAGAGATGTATGAAGTGTTTAGTCTCCCAGAGGACTAAACTGGTTCTGAGAATCACATGGATCTAAGGCCAATCCATCTAATCACTCTGCCAAATAACCATGATCATAGTTAGAATAACACACCACACTTTTTGAGCAAATCATATTTCAGGTGCTCTTCTAGTGCTTTGCATGCATCATCTCCCTTAATCTTCACAATTACCTTCTAAAGTAGTATTGTGCACTTACTGATGAATAAAACAGCCTGAGAAGTTGATTACTTGGCCCAACGTGATCTTGGACAACTTTCTTTACATATACTCCATTCGAGCACTAGCAAGATATGAAGTAATGCTTAAATATGATACTGCTATTTACTTTTGATTCAGTTCATCCACAATTGAAAATTGTATTGAAGCATGTGGGTGGATGTGGATGGGGAAGTGTCTGAAATCACTGGAGTGGAGATAGGGTAAAAGTAAGGATGCTGATTACTGAGTCTTTATCGGGTTTAGAGTTACCCTTCCGGCTGCCCAGTGAAGAAACAGCTGTGAGCTTGTAAAGTTGCAAGTGGCCTATGCAAAGAACCCATGTGTCAAGAAAAATATTTCCTTAGTGTTATTATCAACCATTCTTTTGGTAATGATTTTATAATTTTAAAATTTTTTAACAAAAGAACCATTTTTTCATTCAAAAATACATTTCAAAAAGCCAATGTACAACTAGAGCTGAGGTATTTGAAAAAGGGCTGAGAAAATGTAAATTGTGATATCAAAAACATAAAATGGAGGGGATGTAGTTAAAGTGTAGAGTATTTTTTTTAAGCAAAGTTAAATTGTTATCAGCTTAAAATTTTAACATAGAGTAGTTGAAGGGATTTAAGGAGTGACCCAACATATTGCCTACAGAAGACTCACTTTACCTGTAAGAACATACATTGATTAAATGTGAAAGAATGAAAAAAGACATTTCAAGCAAATGAAATGAAAAGAGAGCAAAAATTGCTATACTTATTCCAGATAAAATAGGCTTTAAGTCAAAAACTGTAAAATGAGACAAAGGTCATTATATAATGAAAAAGGGATCAATTAATCAAGAAGATATAACAATTATAAACACATATACACCCAGCATCAGAACCCCTAAATATATAAAGCAAATATCAATAGGTCTGAACAGAGAGACAGATAAGAATACAATAACAGATAGGGACTTTAATATCCCACTTTTAACAATAGACAGATAATCCAGACAGAAAATCAATAAGAAAGCATTGTACTTGAACTGCAACTAGACTAAATAAACCTTATAGACATATACAGAACTTTTTACCAAACAGCAAAAGAATACATATTCTTTTCAAACACACATGAAATATTCTTTAGGAAAGATCTTACAGACCACAAAGCAAGTCTTAACAAATTTAAGAAGACTCAAATAGTATTACTTTTTTTCAATCACAATGGTAAGAGTTAGAAATCAATAATAGAAGGAACTTCAGAAAATTCACAAGTATATAAAAATTAAACATGTTCCCAAATAACCAATGGATTATAGAATAAATTAAAAGAGAAATTTATAAATATCTTGAGATAAACAAAAATGAAAATACAACATACCAAAATTCATGAGATAGAGTAAAAGGTACTTCTAAGAGGGAAGTTTACAACAATAAATGCCTGTTTCAAAAAAAGAAGAAAGATGAATTATACTAAACATTTAAGGAAAAACCAATCCTTCTCAAATTCTTCCAAAAAAATTGAAGAGAACTTCCAAACTCATTTCATAAGGTTAGCAATACCCTGATACCAAAGTCAGACAAGGACACCACAAGAAGAAAATTATAGACGAATATCCCTGATGAACTTTGATGCAAAAATCCTCAGCAACATACTAGCAAATGGAATTCAGTAGCACATTAAAAGGATTGTTTGTCATGATCAAGTAGGATTTATTCCTTGGATGCAAGGATGATTCAACATATGCAAATCAACAAATATGCACTATTGGTAGCCGGCCACGGAGGCTCACTGAACCTTAGAAATCAGGGAGGGCCGAGGACCTCGAGACCATTAGAACGTGTTCGAGAGCTGTTGACGCCATTACCTTCCCCTCTAATATTTAGCATATTTAGCCAGAAATAACTCTGATGATCTAAGCATGAGGCTCTGAAACTACAGCAGGCATGGTTAACTGTGAAAGCTCACTGTTTCTGTTTCTTACAGACTGCAGTTTTGGCCATTACATAAGCATAATTCCAACTCAGGTCACTTTCGAGAGCCTCAACATATTACAAGTTTTTTTGTATTAGAATCATAGGTTTGAGTTTAGTATAGATATATAGAATATAAGATTTTAGAGTAGCCATTTTGTTAGGAGATTGTAA